>JAQFYG010000050.1:0-63580 GCA_034694325.1 Entomobrya corticalis
ATGTTACGCCTATAAGCTACAATTAGGTAGCTTGGTATATAATCTTTATATCTTGACGTTGCCGTTTTCATTTAGCTCTAATGAAGAATGTCACTTTGTCTCGTCTGGTCGTCTCTCACCGTCGTCGTATATATGTCTGTGTAGAGCACCTCAAGTACCTGTTTACGATTGTAGTTTATCATTAAAGGCTATGTGAACTATTGAAAGATTTTATTTACCAAATACTACGAAAATATTAAGTTTGAAGTTATAAGAAATATGAGAACAATGAACAACAATATGAAAGATTATATGAAGAGCTATTTGCTTGTGACTGTGACTTGCAAGGTTGGAATGATAAAAATCATAAAATACTATTGACATTTTTGATAATGAAGTTGATATCCTCATCTTCATGGCTTACTAGGACTAAAAACAATCCCAAAAAATTTATCAAATGAAGGAATAATCATTTTTAAAAATGAATATTTATTGCAAAAATGTAATATTCGTGGGGACGACAGAAACTTAATACAAAGAGAAACTTTCAGGTATTTTTTCACACGATAAGTATCCCGTGTTCATTAAAAATTACATTACAATTATTACAAAAGACACAACATATAAACAACCTATATTAAAATGATGTATTTTGTGTAAAATATTGTAGTTGTTATATCACATAGGTAGGTTGAAGCTTAAAGATTTGAGTATTCTTTGAAACAGGTAAAATTAAATCCAACTTGTCTTTCACAGCGATTTTTATTTCTGCTGAGAAAAAAGTTACATCTTCAGTAGTTGAAACACCAGCTCTGGATACTTACATGTGAAGGTTTTCAGGGCCTCGGAATCAGGAGCGAATTTGTCCTTATTGCTACATTTTAAAAATAAAGAATTTCACTTTTAATTATTCAACCACGAAACATTATACCAGTAATATATATTTGTGACATCACATCAGGCGCCTACCTAATGATTACTTCTTTAGCTCGATTTGAAAGAGTGGTGCTTCCATGCATTTGGCTCAAATCATAAACTTCCAGTGCGTTTTCAAACGTAAGATGATTGTACAAATGCTGCTCACAAACTGCTTTCAACTCAGCAATTCCGTATTTATCAGCAGCAGCATATAAGTCAGTTACAACTAAAGACAGATCTTCAATCTTTCCCTGATAAATAAACCTCAGCAATTCTTTGCAAGCCAATGAATCCATGTCTTCCATGCTTATCACACCTTCCAACGACTCTTTCATTTGGGTAGATAACATTGTATCAAAATGTTTCACTCGAACTGTTGAAGAAAAACGGAGAAACAGAAATTGTATCAAGTGGCCCCAAATGCAACAATATGGTTTATTAATATGTAGTAGCTAGTTTTAACGGTGAACCTGCTAAAACCAGTCGATGAGCTGGAAAATTCATAGATTGACAATGAACAGTAATATCAGAAAATCTTTCATTCAAAAAGAGATTGCTAATATCAAGCTTTCCATTTTCAAAGGAGTTTACTCCTTTAGTCAAGTTTTCCTCTTCTTCGTTGACAATTTTAGGTGCTAAAACAATAATTACCTAATTAATATTCTGTTAGTTATTAATAGACTAACGACCAACTGCGAGACTTTAGGTTCTTACGATGTCTACTAACGACGTGAAATGAGAGGAATATCATTACAGTTTCATCGTGCCATCCACAAGTAGACATCCAAAAATCGATGTTTCCAGTAAAATCCCCATTTGTATCCAGCCGAATATTCTCTTCCGGAATTTCCAGCTCTTTGGGTGGAGCACCTCTTGCCAATGAGTACTCAATATTGGATTCATCCAATGCAACATAATTCGCGTCAATCATGGTAACTTCCACTATTTTCTCTGCATGTTTCCCAACCGTCACGAAAACTCCTACACGAGGTTCATTATAATCACGAAAAATGCACACAGTACTATTAAGCAAATACAAAAAGACAATAAATCATAATATATATTTTTATTCAGCACAAAACAGTATTTTGAACAAGAGCAAATCATGCATTTTGGCTACTTGCATTGAATGCCCAACTGATGATAATATTCCAGTAACAAACTTTACGCTAGACTGCAGCTTCCCCATATGCTGATTTAGTAAAGCTAAAAGCTCATGCTTTTTGGGAACCTTCAAAGATACTGAATAACATGTCTTGTCGATTTCCGAACTTTCCCAGTTCTGAAATGATTAGGAAAATTCATTTAGAAAATTATTGTGCACACTACACATATTTAAAGATTTTCTGTAATAAAGAATTACATATACTCAACTGTTATTCGCAAACTGACAGTCTCCATCCTTCCAGACAGTGGGAAAACTGACAGCAAATTTTGAATTTAGTGGTCCAACGGAAAAATAAAATTTTAAATTAGGTATTCACATCTGTATGGATGTCAATGCCAGAATGGAATTGGAGCTACAACTGATGTATGTAGATCTAAACTGAAAACATATGACGAATCTAAAACGGAAAAGGTTTAGACATGGTATTGCTTCAAGGAAACGGAATGGAACCGTTTACCCAGATCTAATACCAACAGCCACTGTGTATTTTGGAAATTGGAAACTCAAAAGAGTAAGGTACATATATAATAGGTATGACCTTATAACGCGAAGCTTTTGTGTGGAGCGTACACAGCGTGATACATTTATACGTAAATGTTTTATCATCAGTAGTTCATCATGCTGTTCAAGTTAAAGTTAGGTATGTATATAAAAGTATGACACATTTATGCAGATTTAAGCTGCATTTTTGAGCTATTTAGAAATAAATTAGATACAATTGGCACTTCTTTTGTTTCATTGCACTCTTTCTTGTTTATTGTAAAATGTGTAATCTCATATTTGACTACATGTTTTATCAAGCTAAAAATGTAGCAAAGTAATAGTATTTATTCCAGTCTGACGTAACATGTAATTTATAATAGTTTAGTTATATCTGTAGCAATTCAAAAATGATCTCTGGGTATTTCCTTGAAAAATCCTTAAAAGTTTGTAAATCTGACGCAAACTTGTCTCTGTTCCTAAATAAAAATATCAAAAAAGATTTAGAGTTTGAAATGACAATAGAAAATTCTCAATTTGACAAACTTCATAACAAAGAAGAATTCAAAACTAGGATTTACCACATAATCAGCTCCTTCGACTTTTTGGCAAGCAGCCCTTGCAGCAAAATGCTTTGACTCAGATCAAACATTTCCATTGCGTTATCCACATTTAGTTGTTTGAGCAAGTACTTTTCACAGAAACTTGTCAACTCAGGAATATCGTATTTATCAGAAAGGATAAACAATCCTGATGCATTTTCCTCCAAATTTTCAACCGTTCCTTGGTAGATAAAACGGAGGATTTCCCGAAATAATGACTCATCTTCGTCGGGGACTCGTACGATCCCTTCTGTCGTTTCTCGCATGGCGTTTGCAAACATTCGTGAGAAGTAGCGGCTTCTCTCTGAAAATTTTGACAATTCATTGGATGAGACATGGAAATTTGTAACACATACTCGGTTTTTTCTTGAAATTATAAATAATTGTTTCTTTACCGGATAAAATTATTTTATGAGCTGGGAAAATGGCTTCACCGACATGTATAGTGACATCGGCGTACGTGTCGGAGAGAAAATACGAGCTTGACGGAACATAATTTTTTAACTCCCCGGATGACTCGCATAATGAGCAATTGTCGTCATTTACAAGAACTGAATCTAATTCATTTTAGTAAATAAATAAATATTTGTCAATTATGAGCAAACCCAAAAATTATGACAAGAAACATTTTTAGAAATAATACTTACATGCAGTTTTGGCTATTTTCACATGTAACTCCAATTGACTGGCTACATCGGGCCATTGACATCTGGATTCATAGTA
Source organism: Entomobrya corticalis (assembly GCA_034694325.1). Classification (NCBI taxonomy): domain Eukaryota; kingdom Metazoa; phylum Arthropoda; class Collembola; order Entomobryomorpha; family Entomobryidae; genus Entomobrya; species Entomobrya corticalis. The sequence goes on from JAQFYG010000050.1 coordinate 3,871, forward strand.
ATCATAACAGTCCAGATCCAACAGTTTGGACACCGAATTTTTGAAAAAACTGAATGAAATGACTTGTGAAGAGTCTGTGAAATTTGTTTTATTCCCAGTATTATTGGTGGTGTTGGGAATATTATTGTTGTTGTGATTGTAAACATTATTATGGACTCCATTTTGATAAACGTTGGAGGAGGACTGCTGAGATCTTGGAGTATGGCTACTTTTATTATTATTAGCAGGTAAAGATAAATTGTCTGCTCCTGATGTTATTGTAAATGTGCCTTTGACTTCGGATATATCAATAATTTCATCTGATTTTGGAGAAATTTTTATGTAGAGTCCAACAAATGGTTCTTGATAGTCTCTAGAAATTCTCACTTTTCTTTAAAAAATTAAAAACATCAGCGAATTAATTGAATTATAATAGGTAACAATTAAGATTTTTATCTGATGACAGATATTATTTTCATAAATGACTTACAATGAATGCGGTACATAAGCTAAAATCCCAGTAGAAAAAGTTGTTTCATCTTTTGAGAAAATGTGGAAAGGTGGCTTTTCAATCATGTTGAGCAAATCTAATTTTCCTGGAACGCTAATGCGCATCGAATATTGATTTTCTACTTTCCCAGGTACTCCCTGAAAAAAATATATACATTTTGTATAAAATCATGATAGAACTTTCATTTGCTAACAAACGTAAGAGACAATGAAAATAAAACAAAATGTTGAGTATGCTTTTTTACCTCCAGGCGAAGAGCTTTCGTTTCCATTTTTGCAAAATTGTTTTAAATACTATTTGAATGGATCCTATATAAGCTGCTGAAGCTTATTGAGTCAAAGTTGCAGATAATAATGCTAAATAATTAAGCATGGGTTGCCTTCAGCTTCCCAAAAACTATGTATCACTTAAAAATACAAGAAGCAATATAACATAACAAGCGTGATAACTCAGAAAACAGCATTGCTTTTTGTTCCGTTCGTTTCTTAGTTTTTCATGAGTTGTTTTGTTCCATCACTTGTTGCGAAATTTCATAGACTGTTGCGCACAAGCAAACCACGATGATTTACAATTTACGATATAGAATTGCATAGATTTTCATACGAATTGAAGAGCTGGACAGAGCACGGCATAACAATATGTATTCCTTCCAAAACAAAAGGATAATTATTATTGTTTGAGATAGATGGAAAAATCAATTTACTTCATCACTATTTATCCTTAACCACTGGACTATAAAGAGTAAACTGTTCAAACAAATAAAATTCTTATGCAATTTTCATGTGGTCAGTATAGAAGAAGGTATCCATATGAGTCACACGCCTTAGTTTGCTCAATTGTGTTTGCTTTGCAGATGTATAAAGATATGTATAAAACGACGAACATTACTTATAGAAGATCAATAGAAAATTTCCAGCATTTACGGCATTCCTAAATTGAGTTGATTCACCATAGATTATTGACAGCTTTGTATTTGAACTGAACTGAAATATAAAGTCAATCTGTAAATTCTTATTGACAGCTCTAATAACAAATCAAATGCAAATGTCATAAAAAGGTTGTTTCTATTTGCCACGATCCATCTCTATCATAAACTCAAACAAATTTGCACTCAATTTTGAAAGAACTACGTTTCAAGGTGCTCTCGTTTTGTTTATAAATATTGTTTTTACGAAGTTGATAATAAGAAAATTATCTGAAAATTTTTACACTGGTCTAATTTATTCCAGAAATCCAGAAGTTAAACTACAAGCTTACATTCACGAAAGATAAGTGTTATTTTCATGCCAGCTACGCATATAAGCTAATTATCTCCGTGTCCTTTCAGTAAACAAACGCAAAAAATATCACCAGAGCAGATATGAGATGCGAACTGCGGAGACTCTCCGTTGAAAATGAATCTCATCATCATATCATTAGCACCAATAATGCTTTCAGTTCAAGCTCGTCCGTCTTATCAACACTGTAAATATTTTGCGAGATGGATAATTGCATATACGTATGTATGTCATTGAGGAGGAACTCTGGTTGGCACTGTTGGCAGTAGCACTGACGATACAGCAAAATAATGAATAAAGTAAAATAACCTGTTACAAGTAAAGGTGCATTTACTGTATTTCTTCACATTGCGACAAATCTGCATCTGCACCAAAGTATGGGTGATGATTTTTTTGCCAATTGCCAGTCAGTTGCCAGCCAGAGACAACATTGTCACGATGATACAATGGTGGGTCCTTTTGCACGGGCAAACGCGAATGTTTAGATGACTGTATGACTATGACATGTACACGAGGCTTATTACGCCTTAGGCGTTTGTGCCGCGTTATCTTTTTTAATGATTAACGACACACACATAAGCTTATAACAGCCTCATTGTTAACAATTGCCAGTTATAATATTCTTGTTTTGCTGCGAGTCTGCGAGTTTGTACACAGATGATAACTGAACATTATAACAATGTGTTCAATTGTGTATTGTATAAATTAGGCATGGGCAACACAAAGGTGCATGATGATTTTGAGCAAGCTGACTCACCAAGAGCTCGAGAAGACTGAAGATCGGAAAGACTTTTTACAAGCGACATACATACCTAGTTACTACATACTACTGCTTACGTATTCATGTGCGTACACACTTTTTAAACTTTAAAATATTCTTATCGCATCCTTTTAGATCTCTACTTCGTCCTTTTTTCTTGAGTAGACATTCACATATTCATAATGATATACAAAGTTCGATTTAATATTACGGCAGATGCAAGAAGAGAAGCATTTTATTACTTTGCCAGCCATTATCACAATAAGAAATGCCACCATTGCTGCATTGTAGAAAATTGGGAATGTCCATGAGAAAAGCGATGATGCAAGAAACAAGTCAAACGAGTATATTATTATGACGAAGATTAGTTTTGTTTTTGTTGATGAAGTTGTAGTCGTAATGCATGTGCCGTTTACTTCTCATAATACTGCATTGCCATATGAAGATAAAGCATCTTTCTGAATCTTTTTGGCTTGTGTGTGAATAAAGAACTCTGTTTGGCTCTACGGGAAGTTGTTTTTAAAGTTGAACAAATGATTTTAAACGCTTGCACAATCTCCTCACAGAAACCAACAAAATAATTTCTTTTATGTATGTAATGCAAAGATAAATGCATTGAATATTGTCTTAATTGCATTGTTAACTCTAAGTGATATTACTACGATGTGAAGCCTGAGTCTTCTGTCCTTCACAGATTTGTTGGATATTACATAAGTCTCTTTAAGAAACGGAAAACATTTGTTTGAGTGGTAGAAAAACTATTTGTAATAACAAATGTAGCTGAGCATATAAATATCTCGTATATTTGAAAATAAATTTTATTAATAAACGTGTCGAATGTACATAAGAAGATTCTTGAAGACTTTTATGCATAATCTGTAAAAACTACATCATTATTATGATGATTCTGAAACGTAAAACAATTTTTTCGTTGATTGTCTTGCTATTGAGGTTAGTCATTAAAAATCAAATCGCTGTTGATAGGATCGTCCATGATGGATACTTGACATAGGAAACTTTCTTGGAGTTTTTAGAAGTCAGTGAAATGGATTCATTTGAAAATGAAAGTTGAATATAAAGTTAACGTTGGTAGGAGAAGAAGAGCCATTGCCGGAAGGATGAGTCCAGAGCCTGAACAGAATCGTCGCATATCTTCGATATCACCACAATCACCGTCCATTTTTTGTGCGTTATATATGCAGTTATTTCCGTCTTCCTTGTTCTTGTTCTTATCCTTGTTCCTGCATTCTTCATGATGTATGCATTCTTGATCTTTATCCAAGCCTTTCTTCAAGCATAACTTTCTACCATCTACCATCGTAGGTTCAGCATTTTCTTCAGCACATACGCATTTATTTTCTTTCGGATCGCAATTTAAAGCGAGTGCGAGGTCACTCATAACATAAAAGTTTGTTTTGTCGTAGTAGTGAACTACAATTCTGTCTTGACATTTATCATCTACAGTGTTGCAAGTTTCTCCAAGTTTCAGAGATGTTGGACCTTGTTTCGGGAATTTCACAGCTTTAATTTTCAACTTATCTGCCAATATAACTGCTCTTTGGTTTTTCCAATCATCGCGTTCACACTTTGACTTTGCAGTATCACAGCATCCTAGATCCAGATTCAGTACCAACAAAAGCCAAAGAACTTGTCCAACGATCTTGGTCACCATCCTTTGACTGATTTTCATGATATCTGTTTCCAAAATTAAAATAACATGAAAATGAGCTCTAGTAAGTAAACAAGTATGCTACTGTTCATTATTAGATATTAAACATTAAAGATAAAAAATGCGTACTAAATAGACGTTAATAATACTAAGGAAGATGTTCTTATTTCTTGCAAATCCAATGTATTTTGTGGGGTAAACAGCGTACCCCAAAAACCGACGAAAACTATGTTTTACTTGAATTTCAACAGTGGTACATTGTAAATATTGATTATTGATAGTAAATTAAATCAGCTCTATTTTTAATTCAAAATTTATTTACAACCTTATAAATTAGTTTGACCAATCATAAATCATGGTTACCAAATTGCGCTTTGATCATACATTCATTTTCTGCTCCTGAAAACGATAATAGATGATCGACTCTCCGGGAGGTACTTATGTCGTTGGTATATGATTGGAATCATATTTTTTGCAAATGTGCGAAACTGACCATTTTTACCTAGAATGAAAGCAAGAATTGTAGCGCAGTTGAAAGCTCATATGCGTGCACCAATTTTTGCGTTTGAGTTTGCATAATTTTATTTCAATTTAAGATTCATCTTAAACAGGTGTTAAAAGTAGCACTGCACTGACAATAAATTGAATAAATGAAATTCAATAGAGATAAAAATTACATTTTTAGTACTTCATATCATGAAATTATTTAAAATGCACCTTTTCGCATAGTTTTTATGATGCAAAATATGAAAATTGATAGTAGTTGTACATTATGCAATGCAACTTCTGAAGAATAAGTTCAAAAATCCAAAACAATGCTAAAAAGGTACAATACAAGTGCTCTAAATTCTATCTGTGTGGCTTGATGCATAACTGTATGCTGTGTTTTTATGATAAATAGTTAAATACACACATTGCATTTTGCTCGTATAGCATTAACATTTAACAGTCAAACATGTAATTAATGCATGGAGGAGCAATGGTTTGTCAACAGGAACAAAGGAATTTTTATCTTTTTGAGAAAAAATCGCATTCAATGTACATGCAAAATATTAAAGTTGAATTCATTCACACATTGTTTGACTCGATTATGATGACGGTGAGTGATACAATCAGGTCAACGGCTCCCAGTTGAAATCCAGACTGAACGCCAAAATGACAACATAGTTTATGGAACACTACTTATTCCTCATTGATTCAATTTCCCATTAATTCCAAACCATGAGCAAAATTTGTATATAAAAACTCGCAAAACCAAGCAATCAGCATCAAATCATCTTCTACATTTCCTCATCTAATCCACTCCACTAATTTCTAAAGTTTCTTTTTAGAACTTTTCAAAAAACTATCAAAGTAAGAAACAATATTTTAAAAATCCTAATGCATTTTAAAGCCAAACCATTAACAATAAAACAATCATTTTTTTTGTAGATGGCCAAGGTTTTCTCAATTGCCGTTGCACTCGCTGCCGTCCTTTTTGTGGCATACGCTTTACCCAGACCTCAAGAAGAGCCTGTAAGTATTCATCTCTAATCGGCATTCTGTTCTTTTTTCATCTGTTTTAAAACTTGATATTGATAAATATTTGTTTTGTTTTTTTAAAATTAAGGAGGCTCCAGCACCACCAGCAGAGGGCGCGGGAGAAGAAGGTGCGGAGGGCGCTGAAGGCGAAGAAACTACTCAAAATCCATGCGCTCAATTCAATGAGCAATGCTCTAGTGAGTGTAAACCAAACAACTACTTTTGAAGTAGCACTGGACCACCGAGTTCATAATTTTGAAACTTTTCTTTCCAGACAACGGAGGTCAAGTAGACAATGGTGGTGGACAACAACAAGGAAATATGACTCAGGGTAACACCATGCCCCCAATGAGCCCTCAGTGTCAGGCTTTGCAACAACAGTGCGGCAACCAGAACAACATGCCAGGTACAAGCAAACACGTCCTCAGAAATATTCATCGATTTTTAATAAAATTTCAATTTTTATACAAATTGTAAATGCTTCATTTACTTCGATTTTAGTGACTCCTCCTGCTGGACAAACTATGCCAGGTGGTATGACCCAGCCAACCCAACCCGGCATGACCCAGCCAACTCAACCTTCAATGAACAATATGACCACCCCGGCACCTGAGATGCCCAACCAAAACAGCACAGGTATTTGAAAGAAAAACTGATATTTTTACAATTTTATTGATGCAATACTACTATGTAGCCATGTTGTCTCATAACTTATCTATTCATTTTAATGCATAGTTCCGGGAATCGGTATTGGAGCAGGATCAGGACGTTAATAACTTATCATAACGGCTAATAATAAAAGGATTCATCTCTTCTAATAAATACATTAAACTTATTTATTAATTTATCAACTAATTGAATTCCTCTCTTTGTAAAGTACTTTCTCTACCATTTAATTTATTATTCCCTCTACCCTTTCCATCGAAATATTTCTCTGATATTTAAAAATAAAATGTAACAAAGCAAAACAAAAACGAGAATTTTCTCCATTTCAATTGTCGTATTTCTACACATTCAAACTTACTATTCATAATGTTTAAAAATATTTTCATTTTTCAGTACTACACAATAATTAATCATTTATAATCATTCTTGTTGATTAGGCTTGCTAAAATTGTATTTATTTGACTAGTTTACTGGTCCCAGTTTCTTTTATCACTAAATTGGCCCCTTTTTTTCTCAACTTATCACTGAATGACTTTTAAAAATAGTTTGCGATGAAAGCTTTCGAGCTAACGTCTACATTTTGATGACTATGTGGTGATTTACTAAAGAGTTTGAATGAATTCTGAATCTTGAAAATACTCTATTGAACTTCTACAGACGTTTCTCCATTTTTTGTGCAGAGTATCATCAAACTTCCATTTTTGACTTCTTTATTTTCAGAGGATGTCATCCATTTTTCAATTAATCTGTGTAAGCAATTTAAATGTGATTAATTAAAACAAGTTGCCGGAAAATCTTGCTTAATTTAGTCTGTATAGTAAACAGTGCACACATTGTTTCAATGCAACCTTTTACCCTGAGATGTGCTCCAACGGTGTGCAAGAACTAAAATCCTCATTCTTTGCCGCAAACTTCCGATTGTTTGGTGTGTCCAAAGTACGTGGGAGTAATCCTACTACTACCGCCCTTTTTGGAAGTCCACTGCCTTCAGATGCTAAACTTTTTATGAGATGGTGAACTGCAGCCTGCAAAAGATTGTTTTAAAATTAGTAAAACTAAATCATATAATGCATGACATGAAGTGAAAATCCTAATGATTTGTTTCCAAAATATAACCTTGGCCATCCCATAGCCAATCATCGTTGGTGTCGGACCCAATGCGGCTTGAGCTCCGGTCATAACCAAAAGCCCCCCTTCTTTTAATAGCTGACCAGCCAAGTACACAGCAATTGCTGAAGACTCCACACTTTGTTTCCACATTTGGTCTACCGACTTGAGAAAACCATCAGCTATAATATTGCCACCAGCCCATCCTCCAGCAACACAAATGATCCCATCCAGAAGAACTTTGTCGGAATTCCCCACTTTCAGTTTACCTTTCAATTTTTCAATTATCCAGTTGGCCTGCAAAAAATTTCAACAAAAATTCTTTTAAAAGACTTTAGTTTTAAATACAAATATAAATCTGAGTATATACCTGTTCATCAGATGTGAAGTTGTTGGAAGCGTTAATGACTATGTTGAAATCGGCCTGATCATTTTCTCCGTGGTCAACACTTGCAACAAAGTTCCTTGGTTTAAAATGCTGAACAAGTGCTTGACCTAATGCACCTTTTCCACCAATTATCAGTAATTTGCTTTTGTTCTGTGTCATTTTGAAACAAGATCAAACCCAAAGAAATTTAGCGCTACAATTAAAGTACTAAAGATTTTATTAAAGAGCCAGAACAGTTTGTAACCAAAATATGCTATTATTATTAATTTTAGTGCTATTTCAGTCCGTTTACTACTTTCACTCTTGCAGTCTGCTACGCAAAAAAGCATGAGTGATTACATGTGGATGGGTGCGTAGATATAGAAATTCAGCTTCAACATAACTTTTAACATCTTATAAGTATATAGTAATAAGTAACATATAAAGCAATAAAATCTTCTAGGCTGAAAAGAAAGATTACATTCCCTTCATTGGCAACAAGTTGCAAGGACTGAAAGAAAAGGTCCATACAGTATTGATCGGTGGAATGGTGAAAGCCAAAGAAAGTAACATAGATAGATTGTTAGATTCTCTCTCTGAAAAGGAAAAATGTCTGGAAGGAACAGATTTTCTGTGCTAGAGATGTAATACCAGTAGACACAAGGCTTTGGCAATTGCATATTTGATTGAAAAGAGCATACATTTTAAAACATTCCAAGGTCATTCTACTGCAAGCATGTACATCAGCATAAGTTAATTTTTTCATGTTATGCTTCAATATATAAACGGTCAACCAAATAAGTTTAGATCTGCTTTAACGGACGAACTAAATAGAGCTGGGAAATTCCAGCTACTATCAATAAATAAATTTCTTGCAAAATATATGGTCAGCTAAAACCATTTACAGTTGAAGGTTATCTATAATAATTTCGCCACAATCATAATTATTCTATAATCTATAAAATTTTATAGATATAGAATTCTCTTTCTAGTTGCATGACGCCAAGTCCACAAGCCCACCAAAAATAACACACCTTGATAATAATATCATGGATGACAGATGGGTCTTTGATGGATCTTTTGTTATTCCTTTGTATCATTTTTAAAAGGTGCTTTACTAAATTACAATGCAAAATTATTGGTTAGCAGAGCAAAATTATTATTTTCAACCAGGCTTATTTCTTTTCTTTACTCACTCCAAAAAATGAAAGCGAAGGACGTGCGAGGACAAACTTAATGACAAATGATGGATTACACCATTTATACTATTCGTGAGTTTTAGGCAGAAAGTGTAAATTACTTTTTATATGGTGCCAAATAATCTGCAAAAACAAGTTAGAAACCAATAAAACGACAAATAAAAGATATTATGCTGAGTACATTTAGTTATAGTTCATTAATTGGAGTACTAGATTTGTTGATTAAAAATGGCATATTTTTGTAAATAAGTTAATGATACGGTAGCATAATGTTCTATCGTTAACAAAGAGTTCTGCAACTTGCGAATGGAGCGTCCACATAACTAGTGACCTTGCATATGTTCCAGAAGCCACTTTCTCTCATTTGAATTTGAGGTTCATTAAAATTGGACACGAAATTCCCCAAAATTTGTAAATGAAAAATGAACACGTACAAGGCAAAAAGGCCTGCTGGGAGTACTACTAGCAAAATGTCAAGTAATTCCCGTTTGTTTGAGGCTTTAAATGGACCTAAAACGAAACTATATCCCGACAACGCACTTAAAATTGCTAAAATGGACAGTGACCTCTTCACCAGCTTTAGAGGTTTTTTCATCCTCGGTAGATTGTTGGGCTTGGTTCCCATCTCAGGAGTTTTCAAACGGTCATATAAAGATTTAAAATTCAGGTAATAATGATAAAACTACCTTTTCTAAATTAAACAATTTGTATTGTGTCTACTTCTAATACATATATTTTTAATTTACAGCTATTTTAGCTTCGCCGGATTAACGAGCTTTTGCTGCATCCTACTTCTGTCATTTAATTCAGGACTTGCCATTATGGATTCGATTAGTATTAAGAAAGGAAACGCATCACAAATTGCAGAATCTGCAAGAAATCCGATATTTGCTTTGTGGGGACTCGTCATGTATAGTTATTTCCTCTATCGTGGCGAGCTCTTGATTAAAATTTTTAAAGCGTGGGCAAATTGTAGCTTAAATATGACTTACACACGAAGAGATAAATCATTGAAGAGCACCATCATCATAATTAGCACCGTAATGCTTGCGTCTACTGTTCTTGAAAATGCGGTGCTGCATATGGAGTACTTTGTTGCATTTGATAACATTAATGGTAAGCAACCATCTAAATCTTCGTAATCGATTTGAATAGATGAATTTTGAAATTAATGCCACGGGATTCATTTTGTGACGAAGGTCATACTGTCAAATATGGAGCCGAGAGAGCAGCAAAAGCATCAGTCTTACAGATGTATTATTGGCGAGCTCATTCTTACTGGAACAAATACGTTGGGAGTCATCCGATACTATCTATTTTAGCCTTTATCAATCACAAGTTTGCACTGTATGGAGGAAATTACATAGATGTTATGATGTCGTTATTTGCAAGAGCTCTTTATTTCAAGTTTCATGCTTTGTACAAAGTTGCAGAAAAGGTCCTTTTGCAGCCAGTGTTACCGTTAGAAAAACTGGATGCTTATGTGGCCACAGAAAATGGTATGCGATAAGCGTATAGATCATTTATCAACACTGTAAAATAACAGTTAAAAAGTCAGCTTACTTTTGTTTTCAGATCGCCAAGCCTGGAATCAATTGGCACAAGATCATGATTCTTTGTGTGGCGTATTAAATGAGATGAATGCTTTCTTCTCACCAGTCATCTTTGTTTCGTATACAATAAATATTTACTTCTTCTGCATGCAGGTAAAATGGTCAATGGTAGTTTTTAATTGTTTTATTTGGTTTACTGATTAAATGAAAAAATATGATTTCTTCTTTTACATTTGTCTAGCTGCTAAACATTTTCAATCCGTTTTACACCAAAGACTCCATCGTTCACTCCATATACAGTCCGTGGTCTTTCATTCACATCATTGTCAGAATTTTCTTGCTTTCACTTTGTATGGCGAGAGTGAATGAATACGCGCATAAAACAAGGGAAATTGTGATGCGATGTCCTGTTGAGCTTTACAGTGGCCCGGTATATTATGCCAAAAGTTTATTGCCAATTTCTTTCCAAAACGTGATAATTTAAAAATAAATAATTTTGTGTTGTTCAGATCGCAAAGCTTGATAAGAAAGTAAACGTCGGGCCAAAATTAGGACTGACAGGATTGGGATGCTTTACAGTGACCAAACCGTTTATGCTGAGTATTCTTAATGTTGTTTTTACGATTGAGATTGTGCTATTACAAGGAATTACGATGGATCAGAGTCCATCGGACACACCAAATAATTGCCCTGTTTCAGGTTAGCAGGTACTGGTTGAGTTTAACTATGGTAAGAAAATAAAATACATCATCGTTCAACATTGGATTAAAAATTATTTGCTACAAATTATTCTCTTAAAATATAGTAACTTTATGTAAAATGTTAAGTAAAAGTCTAATATGTAATCATTAAATATAAGTAGTTAATTTGTTTGTGACTAAAAAGAAAACCAACGCTAGGGTTAAAAATATTTTCTCTTCTTTGTACCTATTCCTATAGCCAATTACGTTTACCCATGAATTGATGCCTTTCTAAATGCTTGTGTATTTCGTATATGTATATTTTTAGCTAATTTTTGTGAATGTTTTTAAATTTTACTAGAGATTAGATGATCCGGACAAGGCTTACGTAAACATAATTTATCGTAAATATGCATTTATTTACTTATTCCACGATAGCATATGACTTTTTTTTCGTTCAAAGAGCTCTAGTTTAACTACTGCTGTAAGTCTTGTATAAATTGTTATTTAAAAATAATGTTCATGCTTCCTCTTGAGATGCGAGAAAATTGTACATTCCAAATTTAACTTGATAGTTTGGAGGGTGTAGTCATTCTTTGGAGAACTCTACGAGTAAAATTATGTGTAGAAGCTGGAAAAGAAAGTTCAGGAAAAAACTTAATGTGATTAATAACATTAGACGATTTCATTGTATGGCATCGGCAGGTGTGGTGTGTGGTATGACGTGCAAGTACAAAACAGTATTTAATAGGTATTCAGTTCAGTCAGATATATGACTTGTTTTGTCAAGAAATAAATAACAGGATAAACCCACTCGGCTAACAACTCTAATAAATAATTGTAGTTTGTATCAAAACTCAATAACAAAAAGGAAAGAATAAAAGATTGATTGCAGAAGCTCTATATTCTGTTATAAATCGCTTTTGTTATTTCAGGATGTTAAAAGCTAAATTACATTCTCAATTTAATTTGCCCTTGAGTATAAGTTAACTATTTTGGAATGGCGCCAAATAAAATTATGGTTCATGTTGGTAATTTAATACAATGTAACTGATCACATAATTTTAATAATAATATTACCAAAAATAATTGCTTTTGATCAAGTAGGATCATTTTATTTCCATTATCAATTATTGTCATTGTACTGTATTCTCGCATTGTATACACGACATACTGCAGCTCATTTGGGACCGAACGTGAAATGAGGTGGTGAAAGCAGTAACAAATACTTCAAACACATATTACTAAATAAATAAATAGAAGAAAAACTAATTTTCTATTTACTTAACCCACGTGTTACAAAAATACCTATCATGACGCGCTAGAATTCATCCCATTTTGGTACAAGAATAGGTCATTTTTATTTACATCTGGGTAACATAATATGAAGTCCCGTCAAGTTTTGTTGTAACAAATAAGTTAGTCTGGCTTTATCCATTTTGCGTACACGCGTGACTTGGATGAAATTTACATAACTTTTTCATGTTTATTGTTGAAGTGTACTAAAACAGAAAAATAAGTGTTCAATTGGCCAAACTAAAAATGGCATATCCGGTTTCCGGAAAAGAAATGCTTGGTAGAAACGTGTACACAGAAAACTATCAAGTCTTCGAATCGATGTACGGAATAAAAAAGAAGGCAATCCAGAAGGAAGAAAGTAAGCAGGAAGTCAGTGACAGCCTCTTTATGAACATGAGGGGCTATCTGATACTTGGAAGATTTGTTGGTGTCGTTCCAATATCTGGGATTTTCAGCTCAAGTCATACTGCTCTTTACTTCAAGTAATTTTATTTTTATTTTATTGACATGTTTAATGTAACAAAACAAATTGTGCAAACAATTAACTTATTTTTATCAAATCACAGAATGCTCAGCTATCCTTCAGTCATAAATATAGCAATTACCACTTTAGTTGCTTTCACTTCAGCCTTGGCAATAGTAGAGACGATAGGTTTTCCAAAGTACAATGCTTTGGAAATTGCTCGCTCAATTCAGGGTACCACATTTAAAGTGTGGGGACTTTTCGGGTAAGTTTTCACAAAACTATAAAATCTATATTATATTTCTTCTTTAAACTTTTGAATATTATGTAAAAATTTATATCATTTTTAGTTACGTGTATTTCTTTGTTCGAGGAAACTCATTTGTAAATATATTTAAAACATGGGGAAAGTGCACACTCTTCTACAACTTGAAAGACAAATCACTTCATCGAGATATAATTGTGCTCTCAATAATCATTTTCACCTGCACAATAGCAGAGTCGTCAGTAATTCATTTGGAGTACTTTCCCCAGTTTGATAACATTAATGGGAATAAAGGCCAATATAATATGACCCTGAACACTACTCTTGAAACATACTACTTGAGATCACACGGGTATTGGAGATCTCTACTAGGCTATCACCCAGCATTTGCCATTCTGGCATTTGTTTCACACAAGTTTGTAGTGATTTGCTGGAATTATGTGGATCTAACGTTAATCATATTTGCTCGAGCCTTGAACTTCAAATTCAAGGCATTGTGTTTAATGGCACAAGAAAACTTGGACACTTTCAAAGCGTCTTCAGAAATTACGCCGTTCAGTTTGGCAGGTAAAATTGATAAGGTTCTTAAAATAAAACTGTTGGACTAATTGTAAGTCTATCTAGTTTCTACACTTCCGGTTTTTGTTTGATAGATCGATTAACTTGGATTCACCTGTGCAAAGATCATGAATCATTGTGCACCCTGCTGGAAGCGTTCGAGAAGTTTTTGTCCCCATTAGTTTTTGGATCGTATGCTACCAACATTTACTACATTTGCATGCAGGTATATGGGTAGGCGTACATTTTTATGTTAATTGCCGATTATGCAATTATGATGTGCTAAAAATGAATTTCATTTCTTTTTTCTGCAGTTGATCGATGGACTGACACCAGAGAAAGTGGATGACAGCTTGGTTCATTCTATTTTTGCTCCTGTTAGTTTCCTCATCGTCATTTTGAGAGTGTTTCTATTATCGCTTACTGCTGCAAGAATCAACACCTTTGCTCATGAAATTGGAAGCATTCTGAAAAAGTGTCCTATAGAATTATATGATGCAGAGGTATCGAAGTTAATTCAAATAAGATCATTTAAATTAAGAGGCAGCTTAATATCATTATAGTTGTCATTAATTAATATTATCATTTTGTAGGTACAAAGAGTAGATAAGCACGTAACGGCAGGCCCGGATATTGGCCTCTCAGGACTGGGTTGCTTCATTGTCACAAAGCCATTCATATTAAGCATTTTAAATGTCATCTTTACTGTGGAAATAGTATTGCTACAAGGCTTGTCAAGTACTGGCATGCCCGGCTCATGCTCAGCGACATCGGCAGCTCCAAAATAACGCTATTTTCATGTCATAGTTATACCTACCTCAGATGTTGGTGATAAATCCTCGATATTTAAATGTATGGTTGTAATTTATAATTATTCTTGATAATTTAGACTTTAATCTTGTCATATTATGGGGAATAAATATAAGTTTAAAAAGTTTGAATGGCGCCGCTTTGTCTATACTTTTGCTAAAAATCACAAACAAGGTAGCTGTGCACGTTATAATAACACTACACCGTGACGTAGTTATCTGATATAAAAACACATTTTTCAAAAAAATCCATTACAAAACTTTTAAATTCATTAAAAAACATTATCTTTGACATTGTCCTTCATTTTTAAGTACACAAGCAGAATTATAAAACGCTTATAACTTTCTTATTTTGTTTAAATTGAAAAAGATATGCTGCACAAAACACTTGTTATCACACATCCCGAAAATCCTTTCAGCCATTGTCATTATCAGTATCCATCCATCATCTAATTTTTCTTTTGGCTTTATCAGCTTACCCCTATATTTACGAATAAAAATAATGTTGCGTGTCAAACAAACCATCAATCATTAAGCTTTGTTTGGTGTTGCATGAGTTATGTTGTTGGTACTTCCATTATATTCCATCAACCAACATGTCATTTAGGGAGCTTCTTGTGTTAAACTTAAACGAGAGTACATAGTACAAAGGATTAGTTTGATAAGTTGTTCCCCACCTGTTTTTGTACATCAACATAATAATTACAGTCGGTAAGCAAGAATGCCACACCTTCCATATATCAACTTAAACTCCAATTTATTACAAGTTATTACAAAAAATGCTTCCCAACAAAACTTTTAAATATAAAAAAAATTATATTTTTTTCTAATGATAAGCTGTTCCTGTTCAACATGTAACGAAAAAATATTAATCTCAAATTATTTAAATCTAAAGTTTTTTCACATACATCATTTCTTAGTCTCGTCTCTAATTTTTAAATTGAGTTTCTTGATTAAACTACTATGCTTGGCCATAATTTTTTGAAATCAATGGAAAATTCTATAACTATACAAAAACCTGTTGAAATGGATTTAAGCAAGTTAGACGATGACCTGGATGACAGTCTCTTTAAAAGTTTTCATGGATTTCTAATATTTGGAAAACTTATTGGAATTCTACCCTACAAAGGCATATTTTCTAAGTCTTCAAAGGATTTAAAATTCAGGTGAGATATTTAAATATTTAAGTTCTTAGACATTTTTTATCAATTAATTCAACGAATCTATCAAATTTGAAAAAAATGAATTGCAGTTGGCTCAGTGCTCATTCAGCAATTTCTTATGCAATACTCATAATTCTAACTTTCAACTCCATCTTGGAAATTCTTCAATCACTTACAGCTCCTAAGAAAAATGCTTATCTAATAGCTCAGTCGTTCCGAAGTACTCTTTACTATATTTGGGGTACATTTATGTGAGTACAAACATAAATTAAGATGCTTATAGAAAAGCACTGCATTGCTAAACAAGCAAAAGAAAATGAATATTTATCAACTTGTCCCCAAAATTCTTTCAGATATATAAATTTTATTCTTCGTGCAAACTCATTTCTAAACATTTTCAACGCATGGAGATCATGCTCTGTTGTTTTCACAAAACCAGACAAAAAACTGAAGAGAGATGTTATCTTGATATCGGTCGCAATACTTGTGTCCGCAACACTAGAAAATGCCACCTTGTATGTTGGCTATGCAAAGGCTTTGCTATTCCCAAATGGTAAAAACTATTTTAACTTTATTGGAAAGTTCCAATTAAAACAAAAAGCACTTTATATCTAGATATCTAATCATATAATCATATACAACAAACATTACAGACCCTAAAAGCAAAAATACAACGGTGGAATCCTATTACAACAGCTCTCATACAAGCTGGGCAAAATACATTCCCTACAACCCTTTCTTCGCAATTCTTGCTTTCTTTCAGCATAAACTTATCTTATTCGGTTGGAACTACATGGACATCCTTATCGCCATTTTAGGTCGTGCTTTATACTTCAAATTCAAAAGTCTAAGCGACACTGCTCATGAAACTTTGGTAAAACCTTTGCGGGAACAACCAAGGTTTACAGAAAATCCAAAGGAAATCAAATTACCAGGTAAGCAATTCGTCTTTTTTGAAATCTTTCAAAGATTTTTTTATTAACAGCTTATCAAGCATCTTATCTTGTAGACAAGAAAGGATGGATTCAGATGACAAAAGATCATCGCGCTCTGAACGAACTTTTGAAAGCATTTGAAGAATTCCTGTCGCCACTCATATTTGTATCATATATGGTCAATATTTACTACATCTGCATGCAGGTATATATGACCTGTATATATATATGTGGTCATCGTCATTGGTATATTTTTAATTGAGTTTTGAATCGCTATTTGTTTTATTCTTATGAAATCAATAGCTACTAGATGGCCTCACTCTCTCTATAGATCAGAAAAGCACTTGGACAGACGCAATCTATAAACCATGGAGCTTTCTCCATCTAATTGCTAGAATTTACGTAGTGACCATCTGCTGTGCAAGAGTAAACCTTTACGCCCACCAAATTGCAGATGTTATTTATGACTGCCCATCAGACTATTATAATAGCGATGTAAATACACTTTGTAGAAAACATTATCGCTTTATTGATTTATTTAATTTGTCATCGTCTGTGTGGGAGTTCTCAAGAAAATGTTAACAATTTATTTCCTGTCAGATATCACGATTAGACAAGAGGGTATCTGGAGGTCGTGAAATCGGACTAACTGGTCTTGGCTGCTTTACTGTGACCAAACCGTTCATTCTTTCCTTCATTGGAGTTATTTTCACATTTGAGATTGTTTTGCTACAGGTTATTCCGACGGATGAACAAACAGGAGGAGGACAGAATTGTTGTTGCAAATAAATAAGATGTGTTTAACAAAAATAATGAATAAAACATGTTTTTATGTTTAAAGATGTTTACAGTTAATTTGTTACAAAAATATGATTTCTTATCAAACACAAATTAACAATAAACTATATGCAAATAAAATTTTGAGCTGGACGTTGTATCAAGCTTTTTTAATAGCAATGTCAACTTCTGACTTCATACCTACATTTTTAATACTGCAGAAGTTTTAATGAAAGTCGCATGAACTTGTTGCATAAAAATAAGCCATGATGAAATACAATCACATCAAAAAGAATTGCCTTAAAACTTTAAAAGTCCACGATAAAACTATACAAAATAATTTTATGGGGCAAAGTGAGTTTGATTATCAATCAACACCAGTGCCACCAACACAAGTAAACCTTTTCAATCATGATGATTTTTTTCTCAAAGTACGACCGTTTTTTATCATGGGACGATTTCTAGGCCTTGTTCCCTTTTCTGGAGTTTTCTCAAAGACTTATCTTAAAGTGACATTCTCGTAAGCTACTTTACTATACGCAAATATCAGACATGCAAATTAATTATTGTTTTATATTTTCAGCACTTTCAGTATTCCATCGCTAATTAGTCTAGCAATCATCTCTTTGATGATTATGAATTTGATATTGGAATCAATTCAAGCAAGTCAGGTTTCAAAACGAAACGCTGTTGAGCTTGCAGCGTCAGTGAAAGCACCAATTTTCTACGGCTATGGCCTCTTCGTGTATTACCTTATGCATTTTACTTGAATACAATTTTAAAGAAACATACTGACAATATGGCTTTTATGAAATTATTTGTGTTTCTAAAAACAATAGATATTGCTACTTTTTTGCTCGTGCAAGAAAAATAATTGCATTATTTCATACTTGGATGAATTCTGGTATCTTCTATTCTACTCCTGACCAAAATCTTCATAAGCACGTCTTATGGCTTTGTTTACCAATTATGACGTCTGCATTTCTTGAAAACGGGGTTTTGCACTTGAAATATTTTATAACGTTTGACAATTTGAATGGGAAGCATAAAAATTATGTTATAATTATTATAATCAGAATCTACTATGCTCATACTACTAGCAAATAACTAATATCGAATGCTTACTATTTTTTAGATGTTGTAAAGAAAGCTTACAACGAGCAACTTGGTGTTAGAAGTAATGATTCGTCAATTTTGGAAATCTACTACCGTCGCGTTCACTATGATTGGTCAAACGTCTTGGGATACAACGAGTTTTACGCTGTCCTAATATTTATCATCAATAAATGGGCATTATACAGTTGGAACTATGCTGACATTTTTCTTTGTATTTGTGGAAGAGCATTGTATTTTCGATTTAAATCTCTTTATGATATCAGCAAGGAAAAACTTTTAACAGTTCGAGAGAAGGTTGATATGCTTGGGAATCCGGAACAAGGTTCTTTTTTATTTCAAGTTCTTGAAATAATTATTGTTTTGTTAAAATCTGATTTTGATTACTTATATATAGCATATTACTACAAGCAGAAACAATGGATTCAACTTGTGACAGATCACGAGAAAATATGCAAGTTGCTTAAAGAGTTTGAATCAGTGCTTTCACCTTTAATCTTTCTCTCGTATGTTATCAACGTATTTTACCTGTGTATGCAGGTGAGTATCAACATTAACTTTTAATTGCAAAAAATGAATATAAATACAAACTATTTTTGTACTTCACGACGGTATTGTATTATTTTTAGATTTATATGGGCTTACACTCTGAAGACTCAGGCCCTAAAAGTATCATTGAATCAGTGTATGCTCCCTGGTCAATGATTCATTTAGGAATACGAATTTACTTGGTATCTATTTGTTTAGCACGGGTGCATCATTACGCACACAAAATCATGGATGTCATTACTGATTGCCCATCTGA
Source organism: Entomobrya corticalis (assembly GCA_034694325.1). NCBI lineage: Eukaryota > Metazoa > Arthropoda > Collembola > Entomobryomorpha > Entomobryidae > Entomobrya > Entomobrya corticalis. The sequence goes on from JAQFYG010000050.1 coordinate 23,347, forward strand.
GTACTATGATAAAAATGTATATTAAACTAATACTTTACCAGCATTAATTGTTAATCTTTCACCTGGAAAAGTGGATTTAATGAAAAATTAATTGTATGCCTGTTTTAGATTTCCCGACTCGACCGACGTGTCACGACGGGCAGAAAAATTGGATTTTCAGGATTGGGTTGCTTTGTAGTAACTAAACCATTCATTTTACAGATCATTGGTGTCATTTTCACATTTGAGATTGTTCTCCTTGGATCGTCATCTCCTAGTGGAGACGGAAAATGCTACAAAGCAGAATTTTAATTTTAAATAGTATCAAAACATGTTTACATTTTCAAGTGCATTGCATTTGCATTGACGCTTTTTTTTAAATTTAATTCCTAAACAATGAATAATAAATAAGTCTTTCTGGAAGATGTAACATAACATTTTCCTGTATGGCATGTCCTTCTGCTGGTTTCCCAAAGGTTCTCAAACTTTCTTGGAATGTTGGAATAAACAAAATACAAGAATAGAACTGATCATACGTCATAGTGTCAGGTGTTCTGGAAAAGGAAAAATTTAGGGTGTGGCTGATTATGCTATTTTCAAAGAACTCGAATGAGCCAATCAAAGACAAGTTCTTTCAGGAAAAGCACATATTATTTTGAAAAATTGGCAAATTGGCAAACATGTTTTTCTAATAAACCGAATTATTATTTAAGATGACGAAAACAGAAAAGAATAACAAGTAACCACCGCCCATTTTGTATTATTGTTTGTCAGCATTACAATTACGTCGAATGTCTATTGAGACACCTACATAATTTAAATTGCTAGTTTCTATTGTTAGTATTGTTCCGAAAGCAAACAAAAAGTGGCTGAAAAACAACCATTATTATAATAGCCTGATTCTTTTTCCTGTAACATAATAAAAAATGAATCCTCGTATTTTGATCCAATAATAATTCACTTGAGTCATTGTACATTTTTGAATGTTGATAATAATATGCATACTTTTCTCCAACAATTATGATGTATTGATACAAGTTTATTATGATTATGGTGAAAGTACAGGTCAAAACAGACTAATATTTATTCAATTCAACATGGCGTCATTTTTATTTTGCACCACATCATATTGTATTGTCAAAACAAGAAAACAACAGGCTTTACGGCTCAAAAGAGATGATTGATTGAACTAAAGAAAATTACAAACAAGTTTTATCATATCTCCGGCACCACGTAATTGATAACCTATTTGACAAGTTGAAATTTTCCGAGGGTTGGCTTTAATAACACCACCCACCAAAACTCCAGTAGATTTCTAAGCAAATACTCAGCTTTAATTTGCTAGTTGAGGCTCCGGCTATTATCCAGTCTTCCTTGAATTACTATTGAAATGTTTATATTTTCTCTTTATACTCATTGTGTATGGAATGACAAAAAAGCGATTATGTATAAAAAAGAAAAATTATCTATATCATTTTATAAAAGCATATCATATAATGTTCCTTACGGCAATGACAATGAAACCAACAGTGAAAGAAAAACATCTTGTCAATAAATAAAAATAATAAAAAATGCATAAACTGTATGCTAAATTTGAGGTTTTTGGAGGTCTGATAGAGGAAACTGTCACTCAAAGTGAAAGCACTGCTATTTTTAACGTTTACGGACTACGGACCTGCTGCACTTTGTGGACATTGAATTGATATAGAACAAGCGTTAATAGATCTACAAAAACGTGTGGAGTTGGAGTTGGACCTCCTTATCACAAGCTTTTAAGCTGAGCAAACATAAAGCAAAATATTTGCTTGTCAAAACGATGAAAAATAGAAAATTATGGCTGTAAACATATTAAAATAGGCAGCCCTTAAAGTTCAAAGTATTTCTCACGACGTTAGTCCAAATAAAAGTTTGTCGATGGGAGTAACGGCCCAAAAGCATCCTACAAATTCTCACGTTGTAATTATGGAGCAATCTTCCAATTATGGGGATATCTCATCAATATCCGATAAGACAAAGGCGGGGTATAATAATTATAGTTACAGTAAAGCACCTTTCTCCATACATCACAGTCAAGGTCAGCAAAAGGTCAATATCTATGACTCACCGGTTAATTACCTTCAGGGCGAAGATGAAGACCATTTCTTTAAAAGCATACAAGGTTTCCTCATTTTTGGGAAGCTTATTGGAGTGTTGCCTTTCTCTGGGATCTTTGGAAAGTCTTGGAAAGAGTTGTCGTTTAGGTTGGTAAAGTTAATTTTTAATAAAAATGCCACATTATCAAAGCTATTTATTTATTTAATTTAACTATTTCAGACGGAAAAGTATAACAGCCTTTGTAACTTATGGAATAACTTCGGTTTTGATTTTTAACGCAGTCATTGGCCTTATTATATCAATTCGATTACCGAAACGAAACGCACTTGAAATTGCCAACTCAATTCGAGCTACGTTGTATTTCATATGGGGCTGTCTAATGTATAAACTTTAAAAAATTATTGCAGTCGTTCATTTTATTATGCAAAATCGCTTAAGATGGACTATTTATTATTGGGGCCAATAGATACGTCAAATTCATCTGGCAAGGCGATGAATTCCTCAAAATCTTTCAAGTTTGGCAATCTATTCACGTAACGTACTCAAGAAAAGACGTCACCCTTAAAAGAGATACGATTCTGATTACCGCGGTCATACTCACTTCTGCCATACTCGAGAATGCAGTACTACATTTAGAATTTATTAGGGGCCTGGACTCAATTAGCGGTTAGTATTGAGACAAAAATTGATCAAAAAAATATTCAGAAAGAGTTTACTATAATTTGATACTATAAATTGCTATTTTCCATAATCAGGAGAAAAATTTAAAGATCAACAAGTCAACATGACTGATTTGGAAACATACTACTGGCGTGCACACCCAAATTGGGCGGAAGTTCTTGGCTATAACTGGTTTCTAGCAGTGCTTGGTTTCATCCAACACAAGTGGCTTCTGTATGCCTGGAACTATATGGACGTTGTTCTTGCAGTTTTTGGAAGGGCCATTTATTTCAGATTTAAAGCTTTGGTGGAGGAAGCAGAAAAAAACTTGCTAGGACCGGAAGAGATGAGACTGAACAACTCCAGAAGAGGCATTTCTAATGGTATGCCAAATTGGGGTATTGTGAAAAATATTTGGAGACAAAAAGTAGTCATAATAATTTTGTCCTTGAATTTGTATAGACCGCACAGCTTGGCTTCACGTAGTTGAGGACCATCAAAATATCTGTAGATTATTAAACATTATGGAACATTTCTTTTCTCCCATTATATTTGCATCTTATGCTATCAATATGTTCTACATTTGTCTACAGGTAAGTTTGTTACATGAACTACAAACAGATAGTGCGTGGGAGTATATGCGACAAGGTGCCATAAATAATAATTAAATGTGTTTTAGTTGCTGGATGGCTTAACAAATGAGATTTCCACTCATAGCATTGTTCACAGCATCTACACACCGTGGTCGTTTCTCCATCTCGTCATGAGAGCTTTTATTGTGTCAATATGTTGCGCTCGTATTAACGTTTATGCTCACAAGGTACGCGATATATTTCAGGAATGTCCTGTAGAGTGTTACACTACGGAGGTAAGCTGCACAAATCAATTGTTCGTTAATTGTTAGTCTAAGCAAAAGTTTTAAAGGTGGACAGATATAAATAAGATAATTTGTGTTAACATTTATAGATTTCGAGAGTGGACAAAAGAGTTACTGCAGGACCTGACATTGGACTTACTGGAATGGGATGTTTTATTGTAACTAAACCATTTATTCTGAGTATGCTTAGCGTGATATTCACTTTTGAGATTGTTTTGCTTCAGTGTGTACCGACCAACACGTCACCAACGCCAGCTCCAAAGAGTTGTTGATAACAATAAAAAATGCAAAGTAAAATCAATCAAAGATTATGGAGAAAGTCAGTGGTCGAGCACAGTGGATTAAAATTTAATTTGGCATTTTAAAATAATATATGTTCCTGTATAGCTCCTATAAGTATTTATCTATATGTAAAAAGTGTTTTCTTTAATAATTCATATCTCTATTCTCGAAAATAAATTGAAACATTTTTGCTATTTTATAAAGACTTCAACTTATGTATCAAACTAATTCTGCAGCATATAATTTAAAATAAGCATGAAGGTTCATCATCTAACATCAAGTGTGAGGAAAACTTGCTTTTTGTTAAAAATTATGTCTACTAAATCGACGCTACTTTTACATAGAATATAAAATTATTTGAGAGACAAACTCCACTGAAGTGCAAAGAGATAAAAATATGTACTTATATCTTCAATCTTGACTATGACAGCCCTCCATTAAGATTTTTAGCACATACAACTGTATTTACTGTATTTACTATACAATATTTTAAATGCCTAACTAACTGTTGTCAAATCATTAAATTTTGAGTGATGCCCAGTTCACAAAAACACTTTAATTTGAGTCCCTGTAAAGTAAAGAGTTTAGTTTTCGCCTTAAATCTATTTTTGGGGGCGTTATTGCCACTTCCAGAAAAAATAAAATGTCAAATGAAAGCAGAAATATATTATTATTTTGTCAAGTTCATTAATTTTATTTAATATTTAACAATCCGATTTGCAATAAGCTTTTCCCTTCATTCAGATGAAGGGGAAAGCAAACCTCCGTTATTCTGGAATGGCTATATGTCATCGAAAGTGTGAAAATTATGAGTAATGTGCTACCTTCAGTTGAACGACACCTCCAATTGTCATCAACCATAAAGGAAATTATTCCAAGAGTAATCCTCTTCATAATCATTTCATCAGCCCGAAAGGCTATACCAGAGAACAAATAAATTCTTAAGGGATTTAAAAAACATTATGCAGGTCAGTTCTTTTTTTCTTTGGAAGGTCAAGGAAGCGCCAGGGACGAAAGTCTCTGCAAGGAAAATAGCGGTAACTCCTGTTATTCCAAAGGAAATGGAAGTATCGGCAAAATACAAATCTAAAGGAAAGCCACATTCACGCACAAAAGCTGGGAATGCAATTGAACTTGGGGCATTTAAGTATGAAGCATTTCATGTGGTTTTGGGGAATCATGAAATGGAACAACCGGAAGACTTATTCAAAAGTTTAAAGTTTTTTTTGATTGTTGGTCGAATTCTTGGGTTAATACCGTATTCAGGAGTATTTGGAAAATCGTATACGCAGTTGTACTTTTAGTAATGCACTAACTTTTATGCCTATCAAGTCTAATGTTTGTTATTATAATTCTCATGTTTATCATTTTATACATGATTTAATAAGATTTTCTCGCTTTCTTATGTAGCCCCAAAAGTCCAGCAGCCATCATTTCGGTGAGTATTTTTGCAGTTCTTACAGCAAACCTTGCACTTGGAGTTATTGACACGATGCGCCAACCAAAACGGAATGCATTTGAAATTGCACAGTCAGTTCGAGCAACAATTCAATTCCTTTGGGCATGGTTGATGTACGTAAAAGCAAGATGTATTGATGTAAAAAATAAAAAGTTAATTAACAATTACAAATTAAGAACGATTTTATGCTTCTCATTGTTTAGCTATTTAAATTTTCTGGTGCGTGGGAAAAAATTTCTCGGATTATTTTACTACTGGGCTAAAACGAAAATATATTACGGAGTAGCGGATCGCCATTTGAGAAGAGACGCTATCTTGATAACTATATTTGTTTTGTCATCTGCAATTACAGAAAATGCAATTTTGAACCTGGAATATTTTTCTTCACTGGATGGCATTAGTGGTGGGAAGATTTTTTTCATATAAAATTACACTCAAATGAACAATATTAAAGCTTTAAAGCTTTCCATTAATTAATTCCAGGCAGCCGATTTCCAAATAGCACTATTGGAAGAAGCGGCTTTGAAACTTATTACCGCAGGTCACACGATCATTGGGCTAAATTGATAGGATTTCACGAGATTATTTCAGTGATTGCATTTATCCAACATAAGTGCATGTTGTATGGATGCAACTATATGGACATTATGATGGCTTTGTTTTCTAGGGCGATCTATTTCAAGTTTAAGATGTTATATAAACTGACTAATGAGCATTTGGCCAAACCACTGAAGAAGGGATACAATACTATTTCGAAAAGTGGGAAAATTAGTAAGCTTTTGTTTTGAGATATTAGCAGCAAGTAATAAAGGTCAGCAATATTTTCAAATGAAACATGTATATGAATAGACAGTAATGGCTGGACTCAGCTTTGCCACGACCACAAGCGGATTTGCGACCTGCTTCAGGAAATGGAAAACTTTTTTTCTCCTCTTATTTTTGGATCTTATGCTGTGAACATATTTTACATTTGCGTTCAGGTAGTAAAAATGATAATGCTTAAGCACATAAATGAAACGTTATATATTACGCACATCTTTTATCTTACGAACAATGCAGCTACTTGATGGATTAACGGTGGACATTTCAACAAAGAGTCTCGTGCACAGTGTATACGCGCCATGGTCATTTCTGCATGTCATCATTCGAATATATGTCATTTCAATTTGTGCCGCTAGAATCAATTCTTATGCACATCAGATTCGCACCGTTCTTCAGGAGTGTCCGATAGACCAGTATAATCCTGAGGTAGTTTTTTAATCTAAAATATTTATGCATTTATCAATACAATGGACAATGGATGGCCTTTCTGAATTAATATTGACATAATATTAATATTTTTAGATTGCTAGATTGGATAAGAAAGTGACAACTGGCCCGGATATTGGATTTACAGGCCTTGGATGTTTTGTTGTTACAAAACCATTTATACTGAAGATTATCAGCGTGGTTTTTACATTTGAAATAGTGTTATTACAAGGTGCTCCTTCATCTGTTACAGGAGGTGTTGATTGTTAAATTATCAAGTTTTTATGTAGCACGGGTTTTCTCTATTCATTTATTAAAAATTGTTTTGATTAAAATGCTTAAAAATTTTGAAATTAAATATTCTATTCATTATAATTCCCAACAACTGTCATTTGCTATAAACTTTTTTGTCCGTTTATTTGCAAGGACACCATATAATTATGTCATATTATTATTTTTGCTTGCTACTTGCGTTGGTTGAGCTTCACCCACATATTTTCCCTTTGGTGAGCCACACCTTCCTTCTCCGATTAGTCAGTTTTGTCGCCAGTATTTTTCGAACAAAATATTTCCATTGCCATCATTCACCATTGTTGTTTGTACAAATACCAGTGGAACAAAACAAGATTAATGCCACACTAACTTTTATACAAAAAACTTTTTGTGTTTATTTGACAATGAAAATTATGGCTTTGCCCAGCAATAGTTATCCAGCTATTAGCTGATTCAAGATAACCATCAAAAACTTGAAGGATAATGTCATTATTATTTACTTTTCAATTTTTATCTAATTGTAAGAAAGAAACGGCCCTGATGACAGGATTTTATTCATGCTCATATTATATTAGGTATATTTGTTTAAGCAGTAAAATGATGTGGCGCAAGGCACAATAATGATAGGTTGTGGGAGAATTAAGGAGAAAATTTTATTATTTACAACTGGAATACGTGGAAAAACAGAACAAAAACTCCGTTATTTTATAATGCGAATTTGAGAATTCAATGAATTGTAGTGCCACTTGAAAAGGCTCATCTCATTTCTCATTACATTGTACAGGTTGACATTAATAGAACTCTTCACTTTACAGAATATATTTTGTAGTAAATTATCCTAAATGAATATTTTAGTCAAAATTTTTTAAATAAAATAGTCATGCATAAATTATGAGAGCCCTTTTACACTGTTCTCTATTCATTGTTAATTGTTAATGCATAATAATATTCTATAGTACATCAAGTGGAAAAATATTTTCTGCATGGATCAGCTTGCCTATGACTTTCAAAGTACCTTTACCATTCCAAAGGACGACGGTGCTTTGAGTTTTGACGCGTTTCAAGTTGTTCTCAAAAAATCCCACGATGAACAGTCCAATGACTTGTTTAAGCAGATTCGGGAGGTACTAATTGTTGGACGTATTTTGGGTTTGATTCCATTATCCGGAGTTTTTAAACACTCCTTTGCACACCTGTCGTTCAGGTATGCATGTATTTGAAAAGCATATAGTCGCGTTTATAAATAATTAATCTTGTCAGATATTTATTTGATTGATTCTGATTCTATAGGCGAAAAAGCCTTGCGGCCATTGTTTCATTCTGTATTACAGCCATTTTGACAGTTAATCTTGTCCTAGCTTTGATTCAATGGATACGTACATCAAAGCGAAATGCATTAGAGATTTCTCAGTCAATCCACAGAACTGCTCAGTACTGTTGGGGATGGATAATGTATACATACCTACGTATTATTAATTAACAAAATATAAACCTAAAAACAATTTTAAAACGTTTGAACGTTATTTTTCTAGATATATGACTTTCATTTTCCATGCCGGAAAATTTCTAGAATTATTCAAATCCTGGGTGAAAACCTCATCTCATATTTTTTACTCAGTTGATGACAAAACTCTGAGACGAGATAGTATTGTCATTTGTGCTGTAATTCTGACATCGTGTATTTTAGAAAATGCTGTGTTGCATTTAGAATACTTCAAGGAGCTTGATTACATGAGTGGTAAGCGTTGCATCTGTGTTGATTCCACAAAAATATGAAGGATCCAAACATACTTTATTGAGAATTTTTCTGTTGGAAAGGTGCTAACAAGGATAAACGATACCAAAATACAACCAATCAAAATCATACCTCATTGGAGACATACTATTTGAGATCAAATGGTCACTGGGCTAGAATTCTAGGATATAATGACTTTTTTGCTGTACTTGCATTTATACAACATAAATGGATGCTATACAGTTGGAACTATTTGGACGTTTTGCTTGCCGTTATCGGACGGGCTATGTATTTTAAATTTAAAATGTTGTATGAATTGAGCAACGAACATTTAGCAGCACCTTTGAGAAGGGATGGCTTAGAACTTTCTAAAACTGCAAAAGTTTTAAGTGAGTAGTAAAAATATATACTTGTAAATTCGTTGATTAAATAATATTAATAAATTAAATGATCATTATAGATAAACAGGCTTGGACACAAGTAGTAATAGACCATAAAAACCTTTATGAGTTACTAAATGAATTGGAAAATTTCTTCTCTCATTTAGTTTTTGGCTCATATGCAGTTAATATCTATTACATTTGTATACAGGTATATGGTTAAAAGAAAGTTGGCTCATTTAAGCGGAGTATAAAATTGGCTGAAAGAATCTGACACTGTGCTTCGTTTTCTAGTTGCTGATTATGCTTTCACCAGACATTTCAGTGACAAGTCCTGTGCAAATGATTTACGGACCATGGAGTTTTCTCCACATGGCTATTCGTATCTATATCGTGTCACTTTGCGTTGCAAGAATAAATCAATACGCTCATCAAATTCGAAAAGTTTTGGGGGATTGCCCAATAGAATTGTACATAGGAGAGGTTCGTACTCAGCAACTGTCAAACTCGTTTACTTTTTGAAATATGACTTCCATTCATCAATTTATCTTATTTTGTAACAGATAGCACGTGTCGACAAAAGGATAACTGCTGGACCTCAAATTGGCTTGACAGGAATGGGCTGCTTTGTTGTCACAAAGCCATTAATTTTAAGCATTATAAGTGTAATTTTCACTTTTGAAATTGTACTGCTTCAGGGAATGGCACCTTCATCAAACCAGTCGATGACTGCGGGTAATAATGGACCTAATGAACAATGCTGTTGCTCTGTGAAATGAAGTGGAAAAATTGTGTTGTGTTTGGAGGAGGTAAACACGCTTTACATTGGAGGAAAGAAAAGTAACATTACCCAAATATGAATCATTCAATAGCACGCATAAATTTAGTATATAGTTGCATAATATTGAACTGAAGTGAATAATATGAAGTAATATATTACAGGAAGCTAGGTACGAATATATTTAGTTTGTTATTGAGGATGATACGACATGATGATGATGATGATACGATGATTGTTGATTGTGTAGAGAAAGTTTTGTATTTCTGATTGAGAAGATATATTGTAACAAGAAAATGTTTACTACTTTATTCATTCATGAATTGTGCAATAAATATATAAACTACAGGCATCTGGCATATTATCGCAATGATGAATGAAGAGTTAAGTAAAACTAAACCTCCTAAACTAACTGGCAAAAAACGTAGCCAAACAATTCTCCAGTCAATTTTGTTTGGTAAATTATTGGCAAATTCACTGCATGCATCCATAATAATACATGATATGATGTCAATGTCTCTTTTTAAATCTAAAAATGCATGTAAGAACTATAAGAATTCATGGTATGAAGTTGACACTACCAACTCGGTGCCATCTTTTCAATTGTCACAAAAAGTCACTTGAAACTTGTGAGGCATTTCTCTTTTGACTTTGGAAAAAATGTGACACTGACACTGCTATTCAAGTTCAAAATCGCTAAAAATATATCCGTTTCATGCAGTCATATTTCTTTGACCTGAATAACCTTTCTGTATTTAATACCTTTGCTGTGGGTGTAATAAGTGTTGCATAATAGCTGGAATCTTAACTTTTTTATGATATATTAGATACACTGTTATTATCCTTTGCAATTTTTCAACTGCAAGTAATTTGCCATAATTTTACCCATGAAAGTTGCAGAAAGAGTAAAGAACAAAAGGCAAAAAAGCAGAATAGAAAATGCAACTTTTATTCCAAAAGATTTTTTCTATTCAATTCGGGATAGAATATGTGCTAACGTCTTATTCGACAATTTCTAATTTGTTAGAGAAAATCGTCATTCCTTTAGTAAACTCAAAGCATATAAGACTTTTTGGCGCATGAATTGGTTTTTAAGTAAATTTTAAAGTAATCAGCATGCAGAAAAAGATGCCAAATCTGTTTTACATTCACGAAAACTCCCCATCTAAAGTAAAACCTAAAAGTTTAATTGAAGGACTATCACATGTCTACGTGCCTCCTGAGAGACAATACTCCCTTACAAAAGATGACATGTACAATTGCATGCGGATTTTTCTCTGTTTTGGCAGAATCATCGGAATTGTTCCCATTTCAGGCTTATTCAACGGCAGCTTGACTGTAACTATTTTTAGGTAATTTTAAAAATTGATTATACAACTTTCTTTACTTGCATATTACATAAAATACGAATGATAATAAGTGAACTTTTAAAATTTTAGAGCAAGGAGTTTTGCTGGCGTTACATCCATTTTAATTATTACTGTTCTCATTGTCAACGATGTGATTACATTACTTGCATTCTTTCATGGAGGTGGAGGTGATGCGAATGAAATTGCGAGGAATTTTCAGGGATTTGTTTGCTATTCCATAGGACTTTACGTGTATTTAATAAATCTATGAAAAAAATTGCTAAATAACTGATTTTGGATAGATGAAACTTGCAATGTTTTTATTGCCAGGTTTGTATTCATGTATCGAAGCTCTGCAAAACTAATTGATTGCTTTTACAAGTGGAGGGAACTAAAAACTACTTTTTATCAAGAAGACACGAAATTATTTCGGAGTATTACTCTTATTTCCGGCGTGATTTTCACATCAGCAATTTTGGAAAACTTGGTGTCACACTGGAAATATTTTAAGGATGCCTTTATCAGCCCATCAATTCACAAAAGTGGTTCCTCCGCACCACTACCGCAATATTCATCAGTGTGGGAAAAGTATTACGTGGAATCTCACAGTCAAAATTTACAAGTTGTTCCTTATAATATGGTTATAGCGATCATTGTTTTCCTATGTAACAAGTGGGCAGTTTATGCATGGAACTTTGGAGATGTTCTTATTTCTGTTATTGCACGGGCAGTTTACAAACGATTTCAGTTGCAATTGGCTGACTTAAAAGAGAAATTGGATGCTTCTACAACTGTAGCTCTGGGTAAGTATTAGTTGACAATTATTTGTATTTAAGTCTGGCAATGTGCCACATACGTAAGTGTCATCGGGATGATGGAATAAATTTCAGATGGGGCAACTTGGAATCAAGCTGTGAAAGATCATGAAAATCTGATAGACCTTCTTCATGAGTTTGGAGCTTTGCTTTCTCCGCTTATTTTTGCTTGTGCATCAACAAATATTTACTTCATTTGTTTAACTGTAAGTTTTATATATTTTAAACTCATTTGCTAATAATTTACTAATTGTATTAATGAAATATGTGTTTTCTTGAAATTTTCAAGCTCAATTCTTTCCTTGTTCCCTCTGATCAAGATGTTGTAAACAATGTGTACGCAGCCTGGGCATTTGTTCATCTTCTTATGAGAACATTTATAACTATATTGTGTTGTGCTAAGGTACACGAGCATGTTCATAAAATTGAAAGGATATTTTCAAAATGCCCAATATCCGTGCTAACGAAAGAGGTTGAAAGGGCTGAGATTAAGCTGAGGACATCATGCATAGGATTTGGAGGACTGGAATGCTTTACAATTACAAAGCCTTTTATACTTTCAGTTTTTAGCGTGATATTTACATTTGAAATTGTACTTCTTCAATCCACCATGGCTCCAGTGGCTGATACTAAAAGACGCAGATAATTTATATATGCTCTTATGAAACTTTTCTTCTGTTTCTTTTGAAACTAATAAGCTTCTTTCCTGGCTGCTGACTGATTTAGCACGGGCACAATAAAGGGAACTGGATAAAGCGGGCATTTAGATTCAGTAAAGAACAAACACATGTTTAGGTCAAATGGGTGCCTCCATTCCATTCTCAATACGCCATATCTTTTTCTATTCACTTCTCATCTCCGCTTCTATCTAAAGTGTCAATAGAAACAATTAACGATATGTATGCCTAGGATTATAAGTTATACTAATAAGCAATCGAAATCACGCTCGCTGCTTGTCATCTCCATCCCTCCTACATGATCTAAATCTAAATTGTATTACCAATATTGATAAAATTGTAATAAATGATAGAATGATAATTTCACTACCAATCCAATAATCTAAATTCTTTGTACACATTTCCATACTAAAGCAATTGGCAATAAAAGAAAATGTCAACCGAACATGTAGAACAGGTAGAACACGTAGATGTCATTCCGAATCCGAGCGAGAGTTCTTTTGACAAGACAAGCTCACAATGGAGTGTGTCCACAAAAAGCAACGTTGAAAAGGGTGGCGTATGTTCTGTTATTAAAGATGATAGGTAATAAATTGAACATTTTTTAAAACTACAAAGTTGAATTTCATCTACAAATTTTCTAAAATTTCCATAAATTTGTTGTAGCAGCAAGCAAGCAACAAAGAGCTGCTTCCCTATAGTTCAGTTGTTTCAATCACTATTCAAGATGAAAAAGTCTCCCCCATTTGTAGACAACAAATCACTTCTAGACGATTTAAAGGAAAACACAGACTTGATAGTGGATTTCTTTGAAGGATCTGTGATCCCAAAGCTTAAAATATATGCGGAAGAAGTCCATTTCCCAAAAATGCATTCTTTCGGAAACGTTGAGGTAGATGTAACTCAACTTATGTATTTACATAATAAAATATTTGACTTTTGAAAGAAAAAAATTCTATAACTCCTGTTTTTACAGTTATTTCAAAGTAATGGAAAACTTTCTTTACCAACTGCCCAAGTATGGACAGCCACTTACTTTTTAAATTTATGCTCTCAAATACAACAAGAGTCCCATTCTATATCAAATGAAAGTGAAAAGTCCAATACAAAACCTGAACAACTGATTAATACAGATATCCCAGACGTTATAAAATCGAATTCTCTTCGTCGATCATTTCTTTTGTTATATTGGGAAATGGAAGTAACAAAAAGAATCGTACAAGATTTTCACAATCGATTCGTCAAATTTGCCAATGACATGAATGGGACATTTAAAAAACTACGAACAATACTCCTTACATCTTCTTCAGCTAAATCTGTTCTCACTACACAACTTTCTTTATTTGCCGCTACAAACGATGCAGATTTTAATGTGAAGAAAAACCTGGAGATAAACTTTAGAAAAGAAAAAGGCTCCATCTTAGTGTTGGAATTAAAACCAAGTTTAAATCGTTATTTCCCTTGTTCTCTTTCCATTGACACGACAAACTGTGACGGCAGAACTCTAACAAAAAATCAAGATTGTTCCAGAGTGTCCAAAAATGTGCAGGAGGAAATCGTTTTGAGTCTTTTGAAATCCGCAACGGAATCCCTGGCAAACTGCCGCTGTCTACTGGAATGCAATGTGAAGCGAATCAGTTCCAAAGGAATTATAAAGAAAGGTGTGAACGGAAGTAAGGACGTTACCTGTTATAGTGCGCTAAACTCTGTAAAGCAACTGGCTACAGAGTTGGTGTCAAGAAAAAGGGGATCGTCAAAACTTGAAGAATCAGAACGAAATCAATTGTTCAGGACGGTATCGTATTTATATGAGAAATGGAACGAGTTTGTTGGCTGTTCACAATGGGTTATTTTGAAATTTTACGAGCTCAATGACATGATTACTGTATGCTACTGGTTTACCTTACAACACATTAAAATGAGCATTCCGGAACCGGAAATCGTCCAGAAGGAGGTAAATATAAAGTTGAGAAACCAGAAAAATAACAAGTCCAGGTCGAGACAAGACAAACTTAAACATTATGCAATTGGCACGTTAATTGAGGAGTGTAATGGGAAGAGTTCCACTGTGAGTACGACCAGTTTCTTAAAAAAGCAAATGGATGCAAACTTTTATCAACAATCCATGATTTCTACAAGATATCATTTAGCTATTCGGGAATGCCCCTTGGAAATCGAGAATACTTGTGGAAAGTACACTATCAGACTTAGGTAATTTGTTAGGCCAAATAATTTTTTTAATGTTAAACGAGCGTTTCAAAACTAATTATTTGGTAAATATTTACACAGACCTATTCCGGATCTTGAAAGAATGGATTCTGATATGATTATGCTTGATCGCGACTTTGAAATAAAAATGAAAAAATCTGAAGAATCTGATCTGCTCAAAACAAACTTGTCAGCCAATTTCCAGCACACAAGTTTCAAATTTGATAGTATGGAAAAATAATAAACAAAAAATTGGATAATTGCACAATATTGAATATATATAGCGATTTTCATTTTAGCTATAAATTGGCATTTTTATTTTTTACTTTATATATAAGCGAATCTAAAATTCATGCTTAAACATATTATTACCTATTCTGGAGTCTGGAAATATTCATAATTTTCACTGTCTCTCTGTCCAACAAAACTACTTTATCATAATTATGTTGAATATAATATATTTGTAGCATTTACTAAAGTTTTCATCTTCTAATTCTAAACGTACAAAGGAAATTATCTACATTTTTGTCGACTTCTATCTTCAATCTTGCTCAAGCTCCAATTTTTGAGCACTTTTAGGCCTTTCTCTTTTGCCCTGCTCATCAGTAAAGATATCCGTTTGTGGAGTCACAATTATTTTCTCCCCAAGAATCTTGTCTTTGTCTTGGGGTTGATTTTGCTTATTGTTGACCCCAAGGATAAGAGCGTGCTTTCGTTTCTCTTCAGAAGATGATGTTACTTTCAACCGAAGTCCACCAGTTGTTCCATCGTCCTGATGTTCTCCTTCATCCTCATCTTCTCTTATGCCCGACAGGAAGTTGAAGCAGCCTTCTTCTCTATTTTGGGATGCCGATGCTGATGTTGGAGGGTTTCCTTCAGTGATACGGGATTTCATGATCAAATTGGATATCGATTTTGGAACCGTAAATTTTTCTAGAGAACTCTGACCAGAGGATTCCTGCATTCAAACCAATAATTTCACATTTAATTACTTGAACAAAACGGGAAGTCATTTACATTTTAAAACTTGTTAGCTTACAGTTTTTGAACAGCTCTCATTCGTCTCAAGAGCCGTCGAGGCAGAAATCTTGCCGCCTAGAACAAGACATGGATCCAAGTCCTCAATACTTGTATTGAGACCATCAATAGCATCCAAAATCTTTTGATTTGTCCATGATGACGACCTCGTGGCCCGGCGAAGTTTCAGAGAAAGTTGTGACTCTGTAGTGTCAAGAGGAGAATTTTCATCTAGAGGAGGTAGTGATGTACGGCTACCGAGAACAACGAAAGATCCACGTGTGGATGAGCTATTTCCTCCGCCACTGCGGTTACTACCACCACTACTTTTTCTGAAATTTTCAAATGCTCTGGGATGACGTTCATTGTAACGCGGAGATGAAGCCAAGGATGAAGTACTATTACTGCTGTCACTCTGATTTCCGCCATCGTCACTGTGACTAAGTCGGTGAATGGAGCCATGATGATGACCTTCTTCTCCTGCGGGAGATTCATTTGGACCATCAACAGGTTTCGACAACATTTCTGCACAGAAAGGAGCTGACGTGGTGCGATGAGCTAAAATAGAGTTGGATTTTTCTTCCATCAAATGACTAAAACTGGAAAGTAATCAGCTTTTTTTGGGGATAGGACTACCAGCTATTTACAACTTTCCATTGTAAAATAAAAGATATATGATATATTTGCTGTTTATTTATCTACTTAAGAGATGAATGACAATCAATTTTGTTATTTTTGGAAAATAGTACGCTTACTTTAGTATATTTCTATAGATTTTTTATTTTACCAAGTCAAAGCTAAGGTCGGAATTCGTAAACTAAATTAATTTTTTTTGTCAAAATTCCAAATAAAACAAGACACTACATAATAAGTCAGATTTAGATTTCTGGGGGTATGGTGATTCTGATACGATCAGTTTTCAGTGATCTACGTTTAAGATGACACTTTAAACCACCATTGTGCGTGTGTAACATTTATTCACAAAATTATAAGCATTTATTTGTACTAATTTTTTCATTGAAACATTATTTAACATATATGCGATACTACTAGTTCATAAAAATTTATCATTGAATTAGACAAGGGTTGTTTTTCTTCTTGTTCTCGTAATGAGAATGCATCCATTCAGCTTTCACGTCATGAAATTCAACATGCTTTGGTTTGAATTTGTGACGCTTCTTTTCAATTTCTGCCAACATTTGGAGCTCAGCATCCCTTCGAATAACGACTGGTCTTTTAGGTCGTGAAGAGGCACCCTCCTTCTTTTTTTGTCTGATCAGGCAGAGACCACAGCATGCCAAACAGCAGAATACACAACAAGTCGCATTCCAAAGGTAGGCGCCACACTTTGGGCATTTATTTGTAACCCTATCCAGGTCCCTATCTTCTCTTCGGAAACACCTATACAGAGTAAATGTGATAAATGATTATAATGATTGATTTGATGACTATGACCATAAATATTTTACCGAATATGAAACGTATATCAATTCACGTTGGTGCTTACCATAATCCACAACAACATAGATTGATAAACCAGCGAAATGCCCTCGATTTATCCATAAGATCCAGTATTTCCAGCTTTAAAATTGCAATACCCCGAGCCACATAACCTCTCATCCAGTGCAACGTAAATACGTCTGACCAATGATACACCTTTTCTTGTCCTTCGATTGGAGGAATCTTTACGGCTCTAATGGCGCGTAAAATTGTTGTTGGTGCTGGATAAATACTGTCCCTCAGAACTTTGACAAGTGGCTGCTGTAGAACATCTAGGAGCTCTACTTTAAATTTTTTGTAACGAATGTATTTGGCAGTGGCTCGTCGGAGTGTTCGGAAATGGATGCAAGACATTAAGTAAAACTGAAAATTTGAATGGACGAATATGTTTTCAAATTCAACGCAACAATCTTGAATTCTAAATAGCATTTTAAAATAAACTAGTTTCATCTTTATTCACCCGAAATCTTTCAAATTCCATTGGTTTGTCATCATCCCAGTTGTAGTCCCGATACATGTGATAAATTGTTGGATAATCAAAGTCAAAGAACAGTCCAGTTTTTCGAAATTCCTTTGTGGTAATGCGATCAGAGCCCGTTTCATTGAAGGTTACCCATATTTTCCAGGCATGCATGTACAAAAACTCCCTCTCCAGATGATCCTTTTGCGCAACAAGGATACCAACAAAGAAAGCAATTTCTGAAAACGAGATTTCTCCAGTGGCAGACATGTCAATTAAGGAAAATATAGCGTCCGCCTGAGCACGTTTTATTATGCCGTTAGTGAGGACTTTCAGGAATGCGTAGAATGTGATGCTGTGCATCGAACCAATGTTCCGGTGATCGCATACTGACATTAGGGTACCGAAAAAGGGAATATGGTTCACAGACCAAACCATTTTCCCGTAGTCAAAGTGTAGCGGTTTGAAGATATTGTGGTAGTACTTCATCTTGGAGAAAGCACCGATGAGTTTGCTGATTTACTGGAAAGTTAAAAGATCATCCAGATTCAAATGTTTCCATATTGGGGATCCACTCCCCCTAAGTTTTTATTTTAAGGGTTTTCTGGCCGAAATTTGACGCTATATTGACGCGGAACTCTCAATCCTTCTGGCGTCTTTCTATAGAAACATGACGCTATAAACTATTCCCCAGCGATCATAAAAGGGACTTCTTATCATCTTCATTTTGTACTCATAACATAACAAAGCCTCTCCCCCAAAACTGCATAATAAGTGCCAATATTGAATATCGCTGTTGTATCGCTTTGCCCCATACTTTCTTATGTAATTCTCAAGCTTCTCATGTGTAATTCCGTTGGAAGGAAAGCCAGAGCAAAATTTTAAAACCGCATTTCGCGATAACAATCATTATGAGTAGTGATCAACTTCCAGTTTTACATACGTCAGATTCACCTGCACCAGAAGTACATTTCGAAGAATACCTGCCCACCACTGAAACTGCGGGCTTCCTCCTCCAAGAGACCACTACCAATTCAGAACACTCATTTGACTCTTTAAACAGTTTTGAAAGTGATCAATGGAGTCAACGTGGGATAAGCTCCAGAGTTAGTATTAACCCGGATATTATACAGCAATCTGAAGAGGATGATGAAAAACGACACAAACAATGGTGTGTTAGTCATTTTGAACTAGTAAATTCGGATATGGAATTTTACAAATAACTTTTTGTCCATGATTTTAAAACATTCAAAATGTTTGTCTTCAGCCGGTGGTTACACAAACTATGGCGTAATTGCATTCTCCCAGGAATTTTTGGCATAGACAATTACCGCCTTGTGGACAAAATGTACCACAAAGAACCCATCGCCAAACAACTTTTGATCAACGTCATCACTTACAACAACATTATACGTGGCTTCATCAAAGATGGACTAGTAACGAAAATAAAAGCTCTTGCCACCCAAATGTATTTCCCCACTGGTCAGATAGAAGCAGACGGTCTGAGCGTTATCAGCGGAGAAATATGGGCGGCGACCTATCTACTCTTGTGTATTTATGAAAGCATGCGTGAAGCGGATTTTCACAGCGTACGAAGTGCTTACTCCAGTTTGGCATGGGATTCTGGTCTGGCTCATCGCGCAATATTAAAATTTCACCAAATATATTTCGAATTCCGGGAACACATAGTTCCCATATGGCGGGAAATAGAGAAAGTAGTAGGGCTTCCAGAAAATAGTGATTTCTATCTAGTTGATGGTAGTGATCCTGCTCCTGGTATGCTGTCCCAGTCCCTCAAGTACACATCTGACAATATTAGGAAAAAGGTGAAAAGTAAAATTCAGGCTCCTCAGGCGCCACCGCCTCTTCCTGAAATTCGTATTCGTGATGAGCTTCTGTTGCATTGCAGTCTTGATTTACGAATAATCCCAGAAATGAAGTCGGCGCTATTGTCAATGTCGGATTTTGTAGAAAAGGATTTTAACGAGTTGGAATATGGGAAACAAATGGAGATCATTAAGGAGTTATTAGCAAAGCCGTCTGACGTTTTACATAATGGACTTTCAGATTTAAAACAAATCCAGCTTAATTTGTTGAACGATCGAGCTGTTTTGGAGCCTGGAATGGAAAATGACATTTCATGCACCAGATCCTTGAAGATATTAAGAGAAACACTAAAGTTACTTTATAAGGAGGTGAAATTGACGCCTTCATTACGATTTGACATCAGTGAAACGATTCGTGCAACATCTGAAGATATTCAATCTTTTCTGACGTACACTGAATGGGTGATAAGCAAGATTTCTGAGTTTCATTCAATGCTAAGATTGTGCTATAATTTTGCATTGTCGTGCTTTGACCTGGATTTACCAAATTTTGATAAAGTTTTAACGCAAGTAAGGGTTTCGGAAGAAGTTTTCAAGCCAACGAGTGTCAGCACACGATCTGGGAGCAAAAATAATAATCGCTTGAAGGATGAACAGTTAGAATTCAAAGTGAAATCGCTAACAAAGTTAATGATGGAAGCGTCCATGCATTTTTCCACGATTCAAAAGCAGAGCGCAATTGATGACAATTTTCACTGGGAAGATTTTTACAAGACAGATTATCATTTGGTTTTACAAAGGCTTCCCTTAAGATTGGGCTATAATCTACTACAATTTAAGTAATACATGCATAAAAGCTTAGCGATAAACAGGTTTAATAACCATATTGCAAGTTATAATTGTAAAAGCTGTAAATCTTCATATGTTCCAGTGCAAAACAAGAGTCAAAAGTGGCCGTTCAACAAAATAATAACGGATCGGGTCCAAACACTCCAAAAGAGTCGAAGACAAACGTGCCTCCAAACGTATGGAGTGTTTATCGTAAGGAACAACCGCAAAGAGGCGGTTCTGATTCTGTGTTTCCCTTTGATTCTAGGGTAAACCAGTCAGTGCCAGAGCCAGTATCAGTATAATGGTTATCGTTTAATGGACAAACAAATAAAAAATTACCGATCGTTCGTCATTTTAATATTTATAGTTTATATACACATTTGTGCTTTCATGATTTTTCGCTTCTTTGGGGGGTTTCTGGTTTCTCATTTTTAATTTAAGCATAAAACATGACTTTCTTGTATTTTATATTATTGACACAAACCAAACCACGTTTGATTTTTAATAGTTTTATAGTGACTTTCACAAGCGGTGGCCTTTTTCTCATAGTTTCTTCTTTCCATGTGAAAAGCATACACATATAACGCAATACATAGTTTATGGCTTCATTCAATATGTTTAATTGTATACTGCTTGATAAGTGCTCATGATTTAAAAATTCATAACTGGATTGTAGGATTAACTGGGAGGCCCAATAGAAAATTCCGGAAAAGAGGGTATATTTCTATTATTTAGCGGACGGTGATGTCAGTGATAAGTATTATGATTATGTATTAATATCGATCTAGGTTTTTATGATGTATTTCAAATTCAATAATATAACTATCTAGTTTTGTAAGAAAGGCTAAACCTCTTAGTTTATGCTTAAATATGTCAATTTTATTTATCCCTAAACCCGTGTGCAGTACCTAGTGCCTACTTACAAATTTTATTTCAGGAAAACATTTCCTTATTTATATGAAGCTTAAATTTCTAAATATAAATTTTTCAGTATTTAACATCCGGAATAGCTAAAAACTTTTACACGACCCCACCTTAATTAATGATCTCTATTTAGATATCTCACTAATGTATGGTAATCCAAGTAGGTGGAGGTGTCTTTCAAAAATTTAAGACAGCAAAACAAGCATAAAATGGCAGGAACACCGCCCACCCACAAAGGAAAGATTGGTTCGATAACTGGATATTTTGCATATTTTCGTTGAGGGCTGCTACGTATGTTTCTGTCTGTTATTGAGTCTACGTCAATAGTTAAGTCAGTAGTCAGTATGTGAGTATCTCTGTTTAAAAAATACAAATGCGCCTGTTTTTCTGAAAAAGTAACTTTAATTATTCATATCAAAAACAAGTTTACGAGACTATCTAAGATACAATCTATCTATCAATTCGAGATGACAGATCCAAGAAAAACTTTTGCTAATATTGCTTATTGTTATAAAACTGTATGGTTATTGCAAATCATTTGGAAGGAAATTACAAAACTGTCTCTTCAAGTCCTGAATCCAAAAAGACACATTTCCAGTTTGAAAAATGTTTGCCGAAAACCAATTTTTATCCCACTTTCTTTTAATCCTAAAGCCTGCGACCTTTTACCATTCCCTACCGTTTGTTTGGAATAAGAGGACAAAACAGATAGAAAATGCATTCAACTCAAAATGTAAAAGACAAGCTTACAAAGTAAAATGCAATGTTCATGTGGCCCTTACCGTAGTCATTCTGCTACAAGTTGCATTAATAAACACTCAGGATCCTTCAACAAAAGCAATCTGTACGTTTACAGTGGCAATGCTCACTTTAACAACTGTTGTCGTTAAAGAGTATTCAATTAAGGACCAGGACGCGATTTCCTTGTTAAATCGATTTATCTTGAGCTCAAAGGAAATTACAGGTAGAAGTACAGAATAAGAAGCCGTGTGTATATAAGTACCAGTAAGCAATTTTCCAAGTTTTCTACTATTTTTTCCAAGATGCAATGGACGCCTATGAACGTCATAGGAAAATTGCAGTCTACTTGCTCAACCCAGGAACCTTTTTCTTTCCACTTTTGTACACCGTTGGAGTGGCCTTAAGATCTCCATGCTTGCCTTCAAACTGTGGATTTTTGATGCTCCAGGAATGTTCCCATTACATGAAGTGGAGTCAGTGGGATACTATGATCAATGTCGTTTTAAAAACTATTTTTGCAGCGGTAAACTTTTGGATCTGGTCGTTTGGGATGCATACGACGGTTGTGGTAGGATCAGGTAAGCAGTATATGTATTTACTGAAATCTGTAAACACGTTAATAAAGCTGAATTGAATTAATTAAATTGAATTGAATCAGGTGTCGTGATGATTGGAGCCATGCATTTTCGGTGCAGAATGAAGGCCTACCACAGGTAAATCTGGGATTCTATTAATTTTGTATTTGCATTGCTTTCTTGTGCAATGTATTGATGACCATCTTTATATTTTTCTAAAACTTTTTTTGCAAGGCTCATTAAAAATGTCAGATCGGATAACAGTAAGCATGCTTATCGGATAACTATGATCTATCGTCAAATTCAGCTTCTCTCGAGACAATACAACCTGCTTCATCAACGAGCCATTATTATAGCAATTATCATGGCAGTTGTGTCTACCCAATCGATTTGCATTTATGCTTTGGTTGAGTTTCACGATCAGATGCACTGGATCAACCAAATATTTTTTGGAATGATGGGCTTCGATTGCTTCATGTCCATTGTGATGCTGTGTGGAACACTGGCTGATGTATTTGATGCTTCGGTACGTGTTCTGAATCAGGTCCGGCGACAACATAGGGGTCCCAACTGCAAGTGGCTTCAAAGATTTCACAGATCATGCCAGTCAATCAAGATGCGGTTCGGTATGACAAATTTCATGGAAAAATTGACACCATTGAATTTCCAGAATTTTTCATTGTGTCAAACCGTTAACATGTTACTGGTAAAGGAATAATTAGTCATGAAGCAACATTGATTACTGCGTAATGCGTAAGTTTGCTCATAATAAAGTACTTACAATTTAAAATTGTTTTAATTAAGTTTAAATGGCAACAGTATAAGAAAACTAAAGTTAATTTTGACTTTATTTTCATTTCGTGCGGTAAAAAAGTGCGTACAAGTGAGTAAAATGAATAAATATTTTTTTCCAATAAATTAACACATATTTGGACGGTTATTAAAAAATGCGCAGAATTCCTTTTTCTCATGAGTTTTCGCGAGGAGAAAAATGTATTACTGTGAGATCCAGATGTGTCCTCAGTAAATGGCAACACTCTTGAGAAAACTATATACAAAGACAAACATAAAATTGCAAGTTTTATTGCAATTATACTAAGATAATTATAGCGGTTGTTAAAAAGGAAAATCGACTTACAAATTGACAATCCATAAGTCCCATCTCCCAATGTGAACTGAATAGTTCCAAATACCTTAATTGTGTCATTTCTTTCAAAGCGAAATATGCTGAAGCATCACATAATACCTGTCTATCATGTGAAACATCATGATCTACAACTATCTTTAAGGACCTTAAATCTACAGAGAAAATGAATGAATGACATAAATTTTTCTTAAACTTTTAAAATGATGCAAAATACAAGTAAATTGTCAGTCAAGATAACAAACACACCTTTCAAATTTCGAATGCTCGTTTCCCTCTGGCCTTCCCCATAGCCCATTTTCCCCAGGGCTTCATTCGTATCAGACGTAGAAGAAT
The DNA here is from genome assembly GCA_034694325.1 of Entomobrya corticalis. Classification (NCBI taxonomy): domain Eukaryota; kingdom Metazoa; phylum Arthropoda; class Collembola; order Entomobryomorpha; family Entomobryidae; genus Entomobrya; species Entomobrya corticalis. The sequence continues at coordinate 47,515 of JAQFYG010000050.1, forward strand.
CTATCCACGAATTAATATAGTTTAAGGGAAGACCAGTAATTGCTTCATCCATGTAGCATCCCTCCTCAAGGAGCAGACAAAGACTTTGAATTCTGTCACAGGTTGACCACAACGCCTTCAAAAGCTGTAGACTTGGGTAACGTATCGTGAGTTTTGTTAACGAAAAGTAATTTCCAAGAAGTCTGACTATATTCGGGTCACTAATGCGGTTCCATAAAACAAGCTCACTTAAACTGAAATGCTGTCTTGTGGGAGTTTTAAAGATTTCATAGCACTGTCTATCAGGATATCCGAGAAAAATCAACTTGTTCAACGACGGACATTGTCGTGCGTAGTCTACTGGAAACAAAGGCACTATCACACTTTTCTGAGATTTGCTTAATTGAAGCAGTTCTAACTTGGGCATTAGATCAGGAATCTTAAGTTCATATGCTCTTTCCCGCTTATTTATATTTAGTCTGTAAGAATAACGAGCACCTTGTTGTTCAAAAACAATTAATTGTTTGAGTGTAGCCTGTTGAGTAACGAGAAAAGCGTTAAAACTCTCCACCGCATTCTGGAGTGGCATGTGAACCTCTAATGTTTCCAGTTGTAGGCCCTTACTTCCCATTTCATTGAGAGATTCGATGTGTTTTAGAAGCAACTTTCCACATCGGAGTACCTTCAGAGTTTTGAAAGCACCTGATTTTTCCAATCCTATGATTATAGAAGTAGCAACAGGGGAATTTTGTCTCCATAAATCCCCCTGATTTACCCAGTCACTGCAAACTTCTGTTTTTAAAGTAATCTCTCGTAAATTTGTGAGACCGTCAAAAAATTGTGTCATGAATCTGGAAATTTGCGTTCGAATTTCCTGAATTTCAAGTCGTTGTAAATTGACATGTCTTGGTGTGTCAAGTACAGGCAGAGGACCCCACGGTGGAAATAATGGCTTCCTAAATACTTCATCGTGTGACAAACTGTAAATATTGAGATCTGTTAAGTTTGGAACTCGCTCAAAGATCAATTCACGAAAATGATCAATGTTTAGTTGATTGAGATCAAGTTGTAATTTAAGAATTTTAACGGTTGACCCAATCACATGGAAAAATGCTGATATGAAATTGTTATGATAAGATATATTTGCGAAATTATAATTTTCGTAAATTGGATCAGTAAGATGAAAATAGTCGGGAAGGTTATCTTTCGTTGTTCCAGTATGAAGGAAAATGTCACGAAGACTAACAGTAGACTTTTTCTTTAAATGTCTTCTTAAAGCAGAATTTTGCAGCCAACATTTGCACACTAAACGACATTTTAAGAGCTCGTCAACTGCCAAAGATTGAAACACTTTGTTGAGGATCTGTATATTTATTACACAATTTTATAATTTAAATGAAATATTTTTCTAAAAACATTGTTAATGAAAATGTTATAGATTTAAATTTATTTGTATTAATGTTTCTTACAATATCCAATAGAAGAGGATGTGTCATTGAAGTTGTAGTACTCATCGCTTCCGGATAAGGAGCATGTCTACGAAACGGTCATGAAATTGGTTAATTGCTGTAAATATGTTATTTCTTTTTATAGGGAAAATAGCTCTAATTGTTTGTGATGCTTTTATTTTTAAATGTTTGCCATTTTTTTGCATTTCGTTGGTTCAGTTTAGAGAAAATTGGGAACACATGAACTAAAATGTACATGAAAAATTGCCTGTTCTCACATTCCCACGTTTCTGTAATATCGATTTTTACGTAGCTGATTTCTATGCAGGCAATTTTAGGAGTGCTCTATGCTCTTTGTTCTCAATCTCGGCAAGCAGCAAATCGCAAATCTCTTTTTTACGTATCATCACTACTCACTAGCATAAGAATAATGAAAATGTTCGTGTTCAACATTTTTTTAAATAGTCAAATCTAATCGGTCGGGGACAAAGAATTTTGCATAAATCATCAACAAAATGTAGGTTGCCTGATTTGATTTGGGTTCTCAATTTCTCATCTTCGGTATTGTACCATATTGTACCACTTGCAGAAAGGGCTTTATTTTCAGATTTTCAATTGTGGAGACAAAGATTTAGGTAAATAGAAAAATCTGATTTGTAATGTCTGCTGTAAAGAGAATAAATAAATAAAATTTACTTACTGGCAATGGCTTACAGGAATATAGGTACTATTAGGTACATTTAATTTCAAACTATTTGTCTTTCAGATTTGATTCTTGAGTTGAGTTGCACACGAAAATAAGTAGCTCACAAAAATGATTTCTTGATGATTGGTGATGCATCAGAAAGAAAATTATGCAAATTATTGTATGAAATACAGAAAGGTTCCAACTTCCAACCTAAGAGGAAGATAAAGCTCAGCAAAAAGACGGAAATCAAAGTGCATAAAAAATCAAAATGAAAACGGTCAGTAAAATGCAAAATATGAAGTTTATTCTTTTTTCAACTTTTTAAAGCAGTATTCTGTTCCAGGTAGGCATGCATATGCCCTACACAAAGAAAAATAGGAGATAAGACTAAAAGTCAAATTAACTTTGTAAGGAAGCGACATTCTAGTTGTAAGTAGGAACTCTGTCGTTTGGTATATTTGAAAAGAATGCCTTGCCATATTTCTTGTTTTTCTTTTTAAGCTTTTATGTACTTTAAATTTAAATCTGTTAACATTTTTGTTTTTACAATTTTAATGTTTCTTGGCTTTAAGCATTTTAGCTGTTTTAATTATTTTATTGTTGTTTAAGACTTTATATTTTTTAACCAAAATGGATCTGGATTCAGACTATTGTAGTAATGATTCAGACGCCAATTTCCCTGGCTCTAGCCGCACACCGACACCTCCTAATCCTAAACTGGTGCTTTTGAAAAGTACAAAAGAGAACTTTGAGAAAATTATTACAACTAATAATACAAACATTCAAAAAGACCTAAGAATTGGTGACACTGTAACTTTTGTGGTTGGAAAGTGTGAAGAAAAGTTGGAAATTCGAAACGTCAATGCAATAGCGTCCAAAACAGTTATTCTTAGATCTCAAATTTTGAAGGGGGCTGGTTCGGAAATCAGAGTAACAGAATGGGAGCCTCATGTTTTTAAAGTGTTTTTAAATGTAGGAATTTTTTGAAATCGCTTATATAAATGTTGATTGCATAATCGTTACTTTCAAAAATACATTGCTTGTGCATTATTACATTTTCTTTGGTATTATTACAGTATTTGCAAACTGACACGTTCAAAGCCACCAATTTTAATGATTATGCGGAACTAATTCTACTGTGTATTAAATACGAAGTTCCAAAGTTGCTCGCACAAGTTTGCCCAGTGGTCAAGCAAAATTTAAGTTTGGAGAACTGCGTAGAAATTTACAAACTTGCAGCAACAAAGGATTTGGAAGATCTCAGATCTGCATCATATAACTACTTGCTTAAGTATAATATTATGTTTTTAAAAAAATATTCATTTAAAACCAGCTTAACAAGCCAATACATTAATTAAGTTGTAATTTTTCCTAATTAAAACGTTTTCAATAGATCGGGAAATGCTTTTTTGGAGCATCCGTCGTTTTTGGATTTGGACTGCATTACTTTATCGATTTTAATTTCTTCCGATGACTTCCCTATTGTTGAAATCACATTATTTAAACGATTGAAGGAGTAAGTAACTTTTAATTTCGAAACGATTTTGAAGGATAATTTAAATTTCCAAATTGTTTTCCTTATTGACCTGGATTAAATTTTCAGTTGGGTCACAGAGCAATGCAGACGACTTAATTATCCCCCAGATAGAAAAGAGTTTTTCGGGCGTGTAGCAGGCTTACTTTTTCAGCATGTTCGATATTCTCAAATGACACCAAAGGAATTTCGCCTGGAGGTGCTTCAATCCGGACTTTTGAGTAAAAAGGATATAGAAGCCATTAATCTCAGACATAGGACACATCCAGGCTTTTGGTAATATAAGACTGATCTAAGCTGATAGTTAATATTAACATTTATGTAAAAATGTTATTAACTTTAAACACCTATTTTAGGTATATGCTGCCTCCTTGTAATTTTGTGGATCGGCAACGATTGGCAAAATTGCAGTTTTCTGTGCCTCTTTACAATAACCAGCAAATAGGATTCAGGAAAATTTGTGGGGAAAGTACGGTTATTCAGGAAAGCGTGAGGTATGGATCGAATGGAAAAATAAAAATATGTTTTCCCGGAAAAAGTTAGAAATTAATCTTTAAATATTTTTCGTTAGATTTTTGGTGAGTCACGACATATTCCTGACAAGTATTGGATTTTTTGGACCAGCGAAAAGTGACCGTTGTGCCAATGGCTCATCTTTAACTGCATACACAATCAAAATCCTCGTGGAAGGAGACTACTCAAAATATTATTACAGATGCCCGTCTCAAAACGCCACTATTATTACCAGAGAAAATTTTTCTATTGATCTTAATCAACCTCTTCGGATTCAAAAACTGGAGCCATACAAACTCACAGTTTGGATTGATGTATAATTTTCAATTTGACATAATTTTACAATTACATTTCCTTATATGTAATCATTCATTAATGAAACTCATGAAATTTCAGGGCGAAGTGACACAATTCGGAGTATTTCCATTGCCACAAGCCATGGTTCTAATCCAAGATACAGGAGAACTCATAACTTTTCATTTCGCTGATGCGGATGCAGACCCTAGACCTAACTTGGAAATATCTGGAATGCCTTCCTCATCAATTCCTCCACTTCAGCTGCCGCAAGTGAAGTACAAGCAGGAGCCACGAATGAGTGGAGTTATTCGATGCATTTCTTTCCTAATTAGGGACCGCTAGCATTATAAACGTTGCTGCTGTCTTTGTTCTGCCAGTTTTATCATTTTATTGACTCGTATAATCTCCTGACATAACATTATGAACCATTTAATTAATTACAAAGTTATCTCTATGTCGTTTCATACTATAAATTCATCCCTAACGGTTTCGCTTGGTAGTTAAAAATGCTTTATCGATCACTTTATGTCAAGTACTTTTTTATTGGATAGTTAATATCTATACTAACGCCTATTCTCTTTACAAGATAGATGATGAGAAAGGTGACAGGTTTCTTATACTCTTCTTCTATCGCCACATTTATATCTTGCAAGATTGCCGACAATAAGACAAGCCATATATCGGCTCCTAGACTCCTTGCTACATCACTCCACTGCTAAACTAAAGCTATTCCTGTTGTTCCTGTTTTTTATCATCATCATCATCAACCTCAGCAGAAGCAACCCACATCATTATGAGAAACGCCGCTTGTTTGCTTACCCATTTGCCCATATGCTGCTATTATAGTCTGCTGATGATGCTTGTATTTTTAAGTGAGTGTGTATATTTTTGTTAGAGAGGAGAGAACACAGTGGTTCTGATGAATTTTTAAAAGCGTGTGCATAGCTTGTTTATAAATTTAATTAATTTTTTACCATTTTATTTAAAAAGTTTAATAAAAATGCTTATTTTGTATTATAAAAGCATGTTGTAAGGGAAGGGATCATTGGTTTGTATCGCGTATCTCATTGTTGTTTAAAAAAGTAATCTACCTGTTTGTGGTAATACTGTGGGAGGGAGGCGATATATCTTTTAATTTGTAAATTGTTTGTTAAGTGAGGATATAATTTGCCATTAATTTGCTTTGAGTGTACATACGTGAGCATTGATCATTGAAGATTGAAGAGATGGAATATAATAAATTGACAGAGTAACTTTACTTTTGACTGTTGACTAGAATTAATATTGATTCGTGTGTATTTTGTGATTGTTTAATACTTGAAAAACATTAAAGAGTACCGGAAGAGTGCAACTTTTTAATATATTTGTTTATTGAACTAATTTGTAATGTTGTTTATACGTGCATCGTCGTGATAAGAATGCCGAGTAAAGTGAAGGTTGTGCCGGTCAAATAATTAAAATTTTTCTATCGTGAGAATCATTATAAGCATCAGTGAATTGCTTTGGGAATCGGGAGCATTTTGTAATTGTGTCATCGGCACGTAACACAATGGAGTTCACCTCAGAAAATGTACAGGCGGCTGTGATAGAATTCTATAAAAATCCCGGCAAGGTTAACAAGGAATGCCATGAGTGGTTGAAAAGCTGTCAGTCTTCCAGGGAAGCATGGCAGGTGGTTTGGCCATTGCTTGACCCTTCCAAGAACCCACAGGTTCAGTTTGTTGCGGCAAATATGATACACCATAAAGTTTTAAGATGCATTAATGAAATTCCCGAACCTGAGTTACCTGCACTGAAAGAAAGACTGATTGCAACGGTGGCCAAATATATAGCGGGTCCTGAGGTTGTGCTAACGAGGCTTGGATTGACGGTGCATTAAATACTTTAATTTTATATTTAGTTAATAAAAGGTCTTGCTTTAACACGTTGTTTTTCTTTGCAGCTGGGAGCATTTGTTACAAATACTATTGGCTCGATTTGGGTGAATCCATTGGAAGACATTTCTACAATATTCTCCCCTCAGAACTTCCCAGGAGTACCAGAAGAAAATGTTTTCAAACTGCTCGTCCAGATTTTTGGATTTGTACCTGAGCAAGCCCAATCCCAATGGCAGCATTCTGCGAGAAAAGGTCAAGCATATAGAGAACTACAAGGAAAAGGGCAATCCAGTAAGATTATCTAACTTGTCAAAATTAGTTGGCTGAAATAAATCATTTTACTTTCCTTTGGAGCTGGAGCATAACTATTAACTAATGTGATTTTATTTTTAGTGTTTTCTTGGCTATTCAACGTTGTAAAAACACAGCAAAACATGGATGTTGTAGTGGAAGCTCTGAAGGCTATGAATTCTTGGATGAAAATGATCTGCATTTGTGAATGGCCGGATTTATCTAATTTCGTAGACATTCTGGTAGTGTACTGTGCCACATCAGTCAATACTCAAAATGATAAACTGACTGACTTAACGCTAGAAATATTAAGTGGAATAATTGGTGATCCTAATGCTCATCAATATCCATCCGTTATTTTAATTATACTTGAAAAAATTCTGCCACTAGAAACAGCTCTTGATATAGTTATACAGCGAGAAGACACGGTAAATTTCAGTTTTATTCAGTGATCAGTAAGGCTGTTAGTACACCATATTTTGATACAAAATAGTAATTTAATGCTTTTCAACTGGTTTCAGGAGTTGGCAACTTCGTTTTATGGGATGTATGTTGCATTGGCTGACTGTCACTCCAAACTTGTAGTGGATGTTTGTGATCCTGAGCATACGTATAATAAAAGCAATCCTCGAAATCGTGACAACTGCCTTGCTTTAATTAATATATTACTTAAATGCACTGGCAGCCCTGGGATATATCCCGTTGATGAATTAGTTAGTAGTATTACAATTTCCGTTTGGTATTCATTTGTGGTACGTCTTATTTTATAGTATTTATACTTCAGGTTTTAGTTGGTTTCTTTGAGTAAAGGTAGGTAATGAAAAATTTATTTTATATTTCAGGAGGATATTCAGAATCTACAATCGGAACGATTGAAGTATGTGAGAGTGATGCAAGTTTTCGAAGAGGTGTACAAATCTCTGGCCAAAATACTCATACGAAAAGCTCAGTATCCTCCTGACATCAACGAATGGAACTCGGAGGAAAAGGAACAATTTAGAATTTACCGACAAGACGTGTGTGATTGCATTACGTACTGCTTCGAATTAAGAGGATGGACGATGCTGAATGAGATTGTGGACTGGGCGGAAGTAGATTTGCAGACTGCAGAAAGCGTATGTACAAGTACATATATGTGGTTTCACTATATTTTACAGTAAATATTAATGCCATCATTAATAGTTTGGTTAAATTAATGAATTTTGTAGGATCCAAGTAAATTGAACGTGCTTTGGCCGGAACTGGAAAGCTTGATGATGGGCATTCGAGCTGTGGCTGAGAATATTTCTGACGAAACGGATCCGGTTGTTGTTGAGCCAATGAGGAGAGTGTTTGCGGTGATAGAACGGGTCTTAAAATTTAACCGAGGGGTCGGGGGAAACCCAAAGTTATTTCAAGCTGCAATTGAATGCATAAGTGAGTGTAGGATTCTGGAAAAATATTAGCTAGTTCGAAAGTATTTTGTTTTGCTTTAATAACTACAAAAAAAATTAACATTATTAATTATTTTCTATTTTTGTAGGTTCTTGCAGTGGAATGATTCATTTGTATGACACAGTTCTTAAGAATATAATCGGCTTTATTTTGGAAGGACTATTTCAAACAGAAGTTGCTACATCTGCAGCGTTAGCTTTGAAAACATTGAGCAGAGACTGCTCCAGAAGTTTAGCTCCGTTTACAACCGAAATTCTTTCCTTTTGTAAAGTAAGTTTATTTAATGCAGATACTGTGACTGCATGTCTTGCTGCAAAATAATTTTATTTATTGGCATAGACAAGGTTAATAATTGTCCTAATTTTACTTTGCATTATAGCAAGCCCTGGAAAGCGGCCGTATGAGCCAAAGCGATAGCATTAGGATTGTTTACTGCATTGGAAGATTTTTGCCATTTCTACCCAACGATCAAATAATAACGGCCGTGAATGAAATTTTCGCCCCGTGTTTAGCGCAACTGCAAAACTTAGCTGGTCAAGATGTAAGTATGATGTCTTGTCGTTGTCACGTAGAACTGTTATCGCTCCCTGTCTATAAGTCAACTATATTTTTTTGTACTTCTAGGCTCAATCCGATATTAAACACAGCTTACTCGGCATACTAAATATTTTTGGAACGTTGTGTGCTTCATTGGACGGTACCTCATCTGGTGATGACGATGACGACGATGAGGATGAAATCTCTGAGGAAATGCCGTCCTCAGCATCAAACAACAATAACAATTCTAGTCAGTCAGCCAGCCAACAACGATCGCCTGCCCAAAGTCGAGCACAACCCTTGATTCCGGTTGTGGAACAAATTCTTCCTGCTCTAGTCCCGGTAGCAGAAAAATGGGCCAAAGATGAAGATATTATGGAAGCCCTCTTTTCTATTCCAAAGCACACTTTATCAACAATTCATTCCTCAAGTCCTACTGTGATTCATTATTCGATGCAACTTGTCCTTATCTCTTTCCGTATCAATCCTCTAATGTGTGCAACTTCCCTTGCTAGACAGGTAAATTATAAATAAATCCCAATCATTATTGGATTATCGCCCAAATAAAATTATTAATTAATTTCCATTGTCGATTAATGTAGACCATGCTTATGCTTGGAAAGGAAGAGATGGCTACCCAATGCCGTTTTCTTTCTGAAATTCATCAACTAGTTGGTGATCGTGTTAAGGATAATCGTGATATAGATTTTACGGAATCATACCTTCAACTTATAGCTCAGTTAATTAAGAACAACGTAGATTTGGTAAACGCTGCAGGAATCCGCTTGGAAGGCATACTTCAATTTTGTGAGCTTAAATCAATAATACTCTATCCTCTTAATTGTTAACAAACGGTAGTGGGATTTATGTATCTAATTTAAAATTGTTTTTTCTCCTTTTTTATTTGCAGCGATTGGCGCTTTAACATGCATGGAGGCAGCAGTTTTAAAAGCTGCTATATTTCTGGTAACAACTGTCCTCCCAAAAGCCTCTGATCTGCGTCCTCCGATGATAGAATTTTTCAAGGCTAACGGGTTAGCGCTTGTCCGTCAGATAATTCTTGCCATAGGTATGAAAATAAAAACGAAAAACTAAAAAGACATAAAACACTTGATAATATACTTGTAAGTAACATCTAGCTCTATCGGGGTAAATTGAAGATATAGTATTACTAATGTAAATTGAATCTCTGCTATGTTTAGGTCATGTAATACCTCGTTCCAGTTGCCACAATTTCTCAGAACTACTTTTGGCACTGAACAAAGTATTTACGGCTGAGTGGAGAGTATGGCTGTCTGAAATTCTGGCAGTGGAAGGATTTCCATCTGTTCATGCCAATCCAGAAGCAAAATCAAAGTTTTTTGTGAAAGTTACGAAGTACGATAATAAATTAATATTCCGATAGATAAACTGAAATATTATGTGATTTATAATTAATTTATACTCTTTTAATTTACAGAGAAAGGGTTAACAAGAGAGCCATACAAGATGCCATCAATGAATTCACTGTCGTGTGTCGCAATATGGCAGGCTCCGAGTATGCTGCAGCGACTTCGAAGAGGATATAACAATTTAAATATTTTTAGACAAATAAAAGAACAGCATAATTATAAAGTTTAATTTTATGTATGTTATGTTTCATTATTGAAATTGAAATAGCATAATATACGAAACGGTACGATAATACCAATTGCTTATTTAAATATATTTAGTAAATTACATACATGTTATATTATCAGTAAATTATAAAGACGAAATATTATCTATCATGACTAAAAACTAAGAAGTTAAAATATATTATGTCCAGTTTTGACTGTTCTTTCTCATGGAACCACCGGTATGTACCTCGTTGTTGTTATCATTATATTTTTATTGTAAATGACTGAAAGGTTGTGCTTAGGTAAACACCTAAAGATGTAAAAAATTATAAACATAGATATTAGGTATCAAAATAAAAATATTGTTTAAAGAGTGAAATTTTCACCACTGCTGTTTTGTGAAATGATTATAATCTATTATACATAACATGATGATGGATGATGGTCCAGAAATTAACAAATAATGTATGCGTATAAAATTATAAGATCATAAAGAAGAAATATATATCCAGTTGTTATGATGTAAAACGTATCCTTTCCGGTTTCTGACACGCTTCATGACTTTCAAAAATTATTTCGTTGCCACTGTATTGTATTGACCATGTACTTACTGTAATGTACTTCATGAATAACTGACCTAGACAGGCTGTGTAAGAGTACACTGATATTGTATCATATACCTAATTTAATATAGTCCAATGAAAATTGAATCTTACTCAACCGTGACAATCGCAACTCATATCGATCCAAGTAATGTAAAGTAATGAACTCCGTCTTTTGTATTTCCCCCATAAGCACAAGTTTTAAACACATTTGGGTGTTGTATCTATTTATCCGTGGAATCAAGCTCACTTTGGTCTTCATTATTACATTTATTTCCGTCAAAAGAAGTATAAAAATACCCAGCCTAAATCCTTTTTACTGTTCACATATATTTTCATCAGTTTTTATGTGAAGAAGTTATTGATAAAAAGTGAATGTGAGTTCATGGAATTATATTTTAACTTCTCATTAATTTTAAATATGCAAATATGTCGAATTCTGGGTTTTATTATTGTGTCGTTTTGCTTATTTGTGCCATAATGGAAGCCTCATCACAAGTGGAGAAAGCAGTATTGCCCAAGGATGAATCTGCATTAAGCTTGTTAGTTTAACTTTAGTTTCTCAGTATTTTCTTTCGTTTCCCTGTTCCGAGAGTAAATTGCTAGTTAAGGATACGCTTTTTCTGAAAATTGCAGATGGCTTATTAGTAGAACTGGCTGGGTATACTGTGAACGTGCTGCGGAGTACATGAACGGAGTTGGGCAAAGGTTTGATGAAGTCAAATGCAAAAAATGCTACCTAAATTTATTCAACAAACATAAAAGACAACCAGTAAGCAATATCTCTATTAATTATTAATACAATTCTAAAATGTTGACACGTTTATCTACTGATTTGCTTAATTTTAGAGTAACGTTACAGACGCAGAAATCGTTAAATGTTCCAGAAATTTCGGGGCATCAATAATACCGTCCATGCCATCTTTTACCGAGAGTAATGGAGAAAGTCGACAGCAGCCATCATTTGGCTTGCTCAGACAGCTTAATCCATTTGAAACTGTTGGAGTTCGAGCTTTCACATGCAACTCTGAGGTAAATTCATTCAGTTTTTTAAAAATTCAGTTAACCCACGTCAACTACCAACCTTCGGTGGCTACAAGTCCCATTATCTTTAATGCAAGGTATCCCAAAATCCAACTTTAAGCATGGAAAGGATATTAGTACCAACTGCAGCTTCTGTTTTTCAACTATTTTCTACCAGAGAGTTTTCATCAAATAATGGCCCAAAGCTCAAATATCCGAGAAAATCATACGTTGATTGTCTGTTTGGAAAACTATTTGAAACTGAGGTAATGCAAAATCGTAAAAATATTCACTATCTTCTCAATTGATTTACAAACTTTTAGTATTTTATTCCTCCTTTATAAAATTGGATTTTATTTAGTTGGCTCTGTGTCCAATTAATACTGCTCGAAGGCGCTGTGCACTTGAAGGTAGACAACTAGATGAAGAAATTATTTTCTCAACTAATATTCCCATTAGCTATGATTAAGCAAATTAAGCTATAATGAAGAATAATATAGGTCAATATAGGAGTGTCGTGCCAAAGCCAAAATTTTAAATATATTATTGCATGCATGAAAATCACAAGCAATTAAAATATGTGAACATGTTATTATGCTATTGATTTTCCATACGAATATTTATTCACGAAAAATCGTACTATGCTATTATTTTAATCTTTCCAGATCAATTGATTGTAAACATGCATGCACATGAAAAGTTAATAAAAAAGAAAGACAGTTTTCTTGTAAGAAACTCAAGGACCAAAAAAGTAATTGAACTCATCTTCCTCTGCTTTCTTCTCCAATTCGGCTTGAGACAACTTGATAATTGTTTTCGGTGGCCTTGAACGGGAGAGAAGTGGTCGTCCTTTCTGAAATGGTTAAATATAAATGCATTAATCCCCGTTCGTTTCTTTTCATAAGACAAAATCTGTCCATACAAAATTGTAATAGTTAGCAAGACCTTTTGTACGATTGGAGCTTCCGCCCTAGCAATCGACCGTGATTTTCTTTCTTCATACATCTCTTTTTTCTTGTGAATTTGTTCAACTCTTTCAGCTTCACGACGCTCTTTGTCAAGTTCCTGTAATCAATAAAAACATTACATTTATGTTGTTTCTCATTTTTATCTAAAGCATAAAGGAAGGCTCTTTTCAGAAATGGGGCGAAATGATATTTTGCCAATATCAGCATACACGAGAGATTTGTAGCACAACTTCATTCGGCATCGCCTGAATTTCTTTCATCAAATCTTCGAAATTCTTTTCCACGCTGGTCAACATCATAGTTGGATTAAGATGATGGTCAACAGTACCTACACAATCACATAAAGATCATCACATGCATACAATCACATAAATATGTAAGTGCATGATATGTATAAAAATATATTATTACCAACTGCAGCTTGATAAACTTTTGTAATGTGTTTCTGCAGAATTCTATATAGTTTTTGCTGTTTTCGAACATCATAATTTCCTCCAGTAAACATTTCAAATAGCATTCCAAGTGCTTTTGCGCGCTCTTCATCCATGTCAATACTAGTTTGCATAGTGGATATTTCATCTCGCAAGAGTTTTCCTCTGTGATTGAGTTGTTTCTGTTACAAAAAGAAATAAACTAAATTAAATTTAGTTGCGGTTTAAACGTTTAAATTTTCAAAATTTTTATGCTTACCCTAGTTTTGGAAATTTCTTGTTGCACTTTCTCTAGTAATTCTTCAGATGCTTGGGAATGTTGAATTAAGGAAAGATTGGCTTCCTCCATATCCGAATAAATCGCTAGCAATTGACTTGGTCTTGTGAAACTCAAATCTGTTTGAATATGTAAATATTTCAGTTTAGGTTACTATAAAAGAAATACTCATGCAAAATTTATACTAGTAAATTACTGGCTAGCTCTCTTCTATCAGTGTTTTCATTTCCAGGAACCAGTTCCAAAGAGTTGAGTAATGATATTTCATTATAGCCATCTTCATCCTCTGTTTCAGAAAGCAAATTAAAAATTTTAATTTCGTATCGAATTTAAGATTATATATTAGTAGATACCATGCTCATAAACTAAACATTTCGGTATAAGGTTAACCTTTTCCATAATCCTGAAGTCGTGCCTTGGAAGCTTCAACAAGTGCGGTTCCAGTTGGAAGCTCCAGGTCAAATAACATCTTCTCATGTTTTGCTGTCACATTATTTAGCCTAGACTCATTCCGTTTGACAAGGGATGCCGCAATTTGATTTGGAGTCAGTGGTGCCAGTTTCTTTAACTTTTTCATTCGTCGGAATTCTCGTTTTGCCTTTTTCCCTTTTGGTTCTGGTTCTGGAGGTGGGTCTGTAAATTCTTCGGGAAGTCCGATATTTTTTCGGACAAGTCGGCCAATATCTGCGACAAAGTCATTGCTGTCAGAACTGGTTACACCTCCAGCTTCCAAGGCGTCTATAATAGGTCATTATAAAACAATGCAGTGTGTCATATAGATATAACCAGTCCGTATAATAGATTGAGAGTTAACTATAATGCACGTAATAATAGGCACTTTACTGGCATCGGTTTCCGCGTCGCCCTTGTCGCCCTTAGATTTTCCCTGTTGTTCTTGCTCCTCAACATAGGCATTTGCTTTTCGTTCCACCATTTCTTTAGCTTCCTTCAAACTCATTCCTTGTTTCATGTACTGGACCAACTCCTCTTTCACTTGTTGTTCACGCTGTTATCAAAAGCCATTATTTAAATACGATTTCAAAAATGATATTTCAACAAACACTTCTCCTGACAAAATTATTGTACCCTTTGCGCTCTGTGCTCCTCCTCCTCATCTTTCCTCATGATTTCTCTTGAAATGTCATTCAGAAACCTCATGAAAGATTTGCACTCGCGGAGAGACTCATTCGTTCCAACAATGTCACCTTTTAGTTGGTTGATGTTAATACTTAACTGACGGACCTCTAACGCTTTATCCAGCTTTTCCTTTAAAGTTGCTTCAGCTCTTTAATTGCACACAATACAAATTATATTGTGCAATATTTATAAAAATAACTTCTATATATACCAATTATATTTCTGAGAATATTTACTTTTTAGAAGCTTTTTGAGTGATCTCATCATTTTCTCTTAAAAAATCTTCAAATGCCTCCTTCGTAAAATCTGTTAACCATTCATATTTGCTCAGACAAGCCTCTTCGAATTCCTTCGATTGCTTTATTAGTTCTAGAGCAATTTTTCGGGCTCGGACAGCACGCTATAGAAAAAGTACTATTGTGAGTAAAATATAGATCATTTTATCTAAATAAATACGAATGAATGTTTCTAATTTACCCGCAAGTAGTAAATCTCCTTCCTTTGCATGATATATTCTGAGTGCATTTTCCGAGAAACCTTTTGAAGATGATTTATACCCAAACCATGTTGTGCCTTCCATACTACTTTTTTATAGTCTTGAGCCAAAGCTTTAGCACACATAAAATAATAGATACAATGATTTCCGATTAATTATTGAAAAAACATAAATTAAATTTGATTGTTTGAACGGAAAAAATAGATTTTTTTTGTACATACAGGGCTTATACGTTGGTTGGAGAAAGGGTTTGATTCTGGAAAGAACGAGTTGACTTTGTTTGTATCCTTTTGTTCCTTTCATCAACGTTGGAATATGCTGTTGTTTTTCTCTATCCTAAAATTAAATGAAAATAATTATGAAAATGGGCCCAATTGGCTGACATATGATTGCATTTAAGCTTCTGAAAAATTACCTGTGCCTTAAATTCATCCAACATTTGAATAAACTGTTCAACATTTTTGGGATAGGTAAACGGATTTGGGGCTTCATCTCCGTCCACAATTGGAACAGCTTCACCAATTTTGACACTCTTTTTTATCGTCTTTCTTATATGTTGAGGTGCTTTAATTCGCACTTCAGGTACAGGTGGAAGTTCTACCGGGAGAGGAGGTCGGGGTTCAGTGAGAATATCAATTAAGCCATTGCTCCTAACTGGGTACACGACGGAGGCTATGGCTGCCTCCACAAGTGAGGTTCGCCCGACTCCGTTACCACTTCCGCCGGCAGATGATTTCTTCATTTTATTAATGATGGATCGGGTCCTAGAAATACTGCCAAAGATTAGTATCGTTGCAACGTTGCAACTATTTGCAAATTTAACAATGCAACTATTTGCAAATTTTCGAATGCATTTCACCCATCGAGGTAGATAAAACTAGAGAGGACACGCCAATATAAAAAATATCAAACAATTAGAAAAAAGTGTGAGTCAGG
>JAQFYG010000051.1:0-63490 GCA_034694325.1 Entomobrya corticalis
GCACACAGCACAAACCAAGCAGGAAGGAGAAATCTAGAGTGAACAGAGGAGAAAGTTAATGGTATGCTGTCGCAGTATCAACATCACAGCTCTCTCGTATATTACGGTGCACACAGTACATCTGACACATGGGCCTGAACCGTATGGTGATTAAATAGATAATTGCAGTGTTATATTGTCAGTCTTTATTGGAAACTTGTGATAGACCATCAATAAACACTACGCTCTTTGGTTGGGAAAGCGACAAACAAAATAATAATATTAGCAGAAGCCGCTAGAACCCTTCCAACATCCTGCAGAGTTTTTTTCCTAGGGATAGTGTTGATAACGTTATTAAATGCACAAAACGTCCTACCTATAATACCTACCTAAGTTGGAATAGAGGCAACAGACATTGACATCACCTAGATGAAAATTGGAAAAGTTTTTTGTCTTTATTGATACTGTAATGGATGCCTTTTCATCCGATTAATTTCTAACTCCACTTTTGTTTTTTCTTGTTCAAATTACATAGAGGGAGAAGGAATGTGAAGTAGTGAAAGTGAAATTATTAATGCAGCTGGTTAAAGTTTGTTTGTTGACAAAAGTTGTTTTTTCTTGGCAAGGCAAAGGCTGCGTGTTTGTTTTTCATACAATAAAGATATAAAAAAGAGTTGTTTTTCAAATTTGCTACAAGATAATACTGCCTAAAATGACCTACTACCTATTATCTTGTTAGCTAACTTACATGTGTTGAGAAAATGAAAAAAAGTGAATTATATGATGATGTTTATATTACTACAATACATAAAAACTTTTGTTTGTAGTACATGTCTACGTAATGCATATCATTTATTACCCAGAAATCAGTTATAATACTTTTCCTTTTTTTATTGTTGTTCTAGGTCAGTTTGAGAGTAATGGAAGACTGGTTCCAGGAACAAAATGTGATTACCGCTTTGTTAGTGAAAACTTTACGTCTCCTGAGGGTAAATTCTTTTCTCCGCTGTACCCTTCCGTGTACCCTCATAACACAATGTGTGCCTACCACTTCACTGCTGGGTAATAACTAAGAACACAAAAGTTGTTAACTGATATGAGTACAATGTGAAGAGATAATTAACTGAGACGAAAAAGCTTATTACTGTTATTAATTAATTTTTGGTTTTGATAGCCTTGAAGAAAGGGTGAAGATAGTTTTTGAGTCTGTTACGCTACAACCTGGAAAGTATAGGTAAGTACCTCTACGCGATGAACTAACTAAAAATGAGACACAAAAGAAAATTTTCGTATTTTAACGCGGACATTTTTATTTTCTGTTTGATTTTTGCATAGCTGTTTGAATAAAACGGATTTGATACGCATTTTTGATGGACCAACAACTCGTTCTCCTGTCATTGCAGTGATTTGTAATGAATTGCTAGACTATGAGGTAAGCGATTGCAATTTTCTGTATTTTAAACTGATAACCTCATCAAACGAAAGATCCTTCAATATTCAGTGATGATTGTTGGTTTGTTAGTTTACTAACTTGGGTTTAACTTTAAATTTGGAATTGAAAACTTGTTGCTTATATTTATAATTATTTTTAAATGTTAGGTATCCTCAACCAGCCGAGAACTTTTTATAGAGTTTATTGCAAACTCTGAAAGCCCAGGGACTGGCTTCCGCGCTCGCTATCAATTCTCTAAAATCATTGTGGAAAGTCAGTTTGATCCATTGGAAAACTTCAAACAATACTTTGCCAACAAAGGTTTGCATCATACCATTAATTTTTGTTTACATTAAAAAAGTAGATCGCAAGTAACGACCTTTTTAAAGTTTATTTACATGGAACTTATAAAATGTCAAAAGGATAATGACTTCTGTTGAAATGTCTTCTAGAATTGATAAAAGTAATCATGACATGACGTAAATTGTATATTTGTGAGGAAAGTTTCATGTTTTTCGCATCATTATCATCACGTTTGATCCTTTTTCTTTTATGAAGCTCTGATGAAGAATAAATTGTTTACCTTTTTCTGTAAATATCTTTTTAGGACTGATCCGATACGGTGAAGACGGGCTCCCTCAAGCATCGACTCTAGGTAAGTAGCAAAACCTTTCAACTTGAAAAAGCTTCTTATCGTTGAAAAATATACCTACCTATTTTGGCAGATACATTTGCGTGCGTGTTTTCCTAGTATTTTCTTTTAACTAATCTCTTTTCTACTTGAGCAACGTTCAAAGCATCTCTTTACGATCCATTTCCTTTGTTCTGAAGTGTGTATTCAGAGTGGGAGTGACATTTAAAATGCATCAAGAGCAAAAAAATGAGTACACGCGTACAGTCGTAACGGAGGTACTATATAGTTTTATATTCAGCTTTAATGTGCGTTTACATATCATAAAGAAAAAAACGAACAATCACAGGATAAAATGCAAATGTACTTTCCAAAAACATGTAGTGAGCACATTTACTACAAACAAAAATATTTTTTCCTTCTTGATACTCTACATGTTTGCTGTTTTGAATTCACACAGTTATAAGAAGGGAAAAAAGAAAAAGACAGCGTCTGTCTGAAATGCTTGAGAGAAGGAGACAGAAAAGAAAAGAGAGGGAGATGAATTGCTGAAAAAATCCCCTTTTTATTTCCTTTGAACCAAGTCAACATACAATGGGTTAAAGCTTACAAGAAGGGAAAATCCAGGCTTATAATTTATACGGGTATCAGCCCTCCGCTCTACTCGGAAATTCTTGACAAGGTTGCACATGAAAAGTTTTAAATTCTCGTATGCAAACCGCATGCCAATACAGTTTCTTGGTCCAAATCCAAATGAGGTAAGAGCATAGGAGTCTAAATTCGCCTTGTTCTCTGGGAGGAACCTTTCAGGTTTGAATTTGTCAGGTTCATCGGGGAAAACCTTTGGATTTCTGTTAGCTGGCCAGGAGGCCATCATCACGACAGTACCTTTCTTAATGGAGATCCCTTTATGGTTCCAATCTTTAGTGCAAATCCTTTCCGGTCTGAGCAACGGTGGAGCTAGTCTCAATGACTCATTTATGCATGCGACAATATAGGGAATTTCAGAATCTTTGATGAGCTCGTGGTTGATTTCCAGCGTTGTGCTTTCACCCGACTTCTTGTTCTCTTTATCACCATCACTGTTATTTTGACGACGAGCGAGAGCTTCCATTAACTCTGAATGCATTTTCTCTTGGATCTCTGGATTGTCTGCCATGTGCAAAAGCAAATGGCTTAAAGTAGTGCCGGAAGTTTCATAGCCGCCCAGAAAGAAATTTACGGCTTGTGCAAGTATTGTCGTTTCGGTGATTCCTAAATCTTGAAACTCCTTTGTAGGCACACGGTCCCATAGCGCACATAACGCGTCAAGAAAGTCCTTCGAGCTTTTGCTTCCGCTCTTTCTCCGAGACTCCATCACTTGACGGAACGTGGACTCTATCAGTTTTGTTGGCTCGTCGTTAAACTTTGGAGCAAATTTTGAGAGAAATGGAAAGGAAACTGAAATATGATAAAGATGAAAAAGGGGATAATAAATAGGAAATAAAAATATTTACTACGTACTCTCCCTAAAAAAATCTAGGGCAGTTGAACAATCCACCACCATAACCAACATCACTTCAATAATATTGCGACTTTTTTGTGAGTTTTTCACATGAAATAATATTTTAAATTTGCAGGGTTGTAAGAAAAACACTTACGAGAGAGTGAAAAGAGAAGATTGTAGTCTTGATATTCTCCCATCATCTCCCGAAATGCTTCGGCAAACTTATTATCAGGATTTTTGGCATCCTCCATTCGAATCCCTAGAGTGGTTTGAGCAAACATGTCAATCAACCAGGCTGTGAGACGTCTGTAATAAAAATATGAAAAGTTGAATTAAGCGAAATGATGATGCATATATATTTTTTATTTTACCATTTTCGATTTTTTTACGTAACAGATGAAAGTGAAAGTACATAAGTCTTTTGCAAATATATAGATAAACAACAAAATTATTATAAGTTGATAGAAAGTATGTGCAAATGCATAGTAAAACAGTAAACGTGTATATATAGAACATAAAGTATGTCGTGTTTTGTATGTATTTCGTTTCTAGTCATCTGTAACAAGCATCAAGTTTCCCATTTGTAATTTGAGAATACACTTTCGTTTCAAAAAAGCTCAAGAGCATCATCCTACATGAACACTCGACTCATCCTTCTTCTCATCTTCATCAACATCGTCACTTTTTCATGTTTCATGTTTTTTGCCACTTCAGCTTGTTTTCTCTTTTATTTCATATCATCACTCTATCACACATGTGTGTAGGATATTGTATCGTTTGCTTCCGCTTTTGATATTCATGTAGTGCAAAGTTATAGGCTCTACTAGATTTGAATCTTGTTGTGAATCTAGGTAAACTCTTTTGGGAGTTTCGGGTAAATGGTGCCCCAATACAAAGAGGGTTGGCATGTGTATGATTGTGTGGTGTGTAGAAATGTTGCTGGAGGTTTTTCGTTGAAGTTGATGCAAAATAATACGCGTCTACCTACTTACATGAGCAGATTATAATGATGATGAGAGATACATATGTACGGTGAAAGATAGGTGGGTAAAATAAAAGGCGCTCTACTGCATACACAGTCTGTTAGTCTTGTCGTCATCATCTATCTCTATACCCTTTACTTTCCCTTCCCTAGTCATTTGTACTTTTGAAGAAAGCTTAGGACGTTGATGAGATGATGAAAGTATGGTACTTACTTTCTACAATCGATTCTCAGTCGTCCTTTTCCATCACATTCAGATCTCAAGTCATCCATAAATTCTGAAGCACTCTCTGCAATCACATCACTCATTTGTCTCAACTTTGCGGTTGTAAACAAAGGGCTGAGGTAGGTACGAACTACTTTCCACTTCTCTCCTGTGAGAAATCAAAATAATGCGCTTGCCACTTTTAATGAACAAGTTTTCCTACAATAGTTTTAATGATGATCATAGTATGAGCAGTTGAAGGCGTAGAGAGGGAAATAAGTCTGACAGAAGAAGTGGTTTTCACAACTCATAGCATATCATCATTATCTAATGTTGAAGTTAAATTGGCTTGATAGATAAAATACACCCGAATATTATTGTTAATTACAAAACATAATGACTCGTTGTGTAAATAATTACAAATTATTTTTTACCAGGCATGTAATCCAAGATTTCATCCAACATTGGCGATCCAAAATCCGCTTCTTGTCTATCACCGAAATGAACAAAGTCTTTGACGAATACAAGGCGAATAAGTTCTGGGTCTGCAATGTAGATTTGAGGTGTGCGTCCAACGTAGGACTGGAATAGAGGAAATCATTAAATTATAGTCTAATTCTACCAAAGAAATGTTTTCTATTAGTATTTATAGGAATACTTGAGCAATGAGTTGAGACATTAATATTGCTTGATGATTTATGTAAAATTTTATTACGGCTGCTGCTATACCAAGTTTTCTCATCAGGAAGCAGCAAAGCATAATATATGCACTCTCATTTCACGTATTATTGAATAAAAGCAAGATTAGATGTAAAAGGGCTCTATTATTAATTTCATTACACTTAGGTGCATACATCCTTATTTATATGTACTTAAAACAAATGGTAAAGTTTTTAGCTTAACATGCGTAGTACATACACCCCAAATTCCTCCAAACTTCTTGAACCGCTCTATATCTGCCAAGTGCAAAACCGTTTTGTGGAAAGCAGGCTCGCTTCCACGGAACAGAGTTGGCTTTACCACTGGAATTCCACACGCTTCCAAAACTCCATAATTTTCCCTGGACTGGGATAGAACAGCCGTGACAAGGAGAGCAAGCACTCCAAGGAATGGATTCACCACAGTGAGGGTAATCAAGGTACCGAATAACACCAGCCCTTTCGGGTTATTCGGTGTAAGCAACTTATTCAAACCGGAAAACGATACCATTTTCCGTTCTTGTAAATATTCCTCTTGTTTGTTTTATTTTAACAAAATGAGGAAACACTAAAGAGGTAAAGTTGAAGCTTGTAGATTTCGGTGGAAATGAGAGGTAAAACACTTTTGTAAAACAAGTTGCACATCTACACACGCCGGTTTCCAACCGAAATGATGTTGTAGTGTACTAGATTCTCACAAAAACACTGAACAATAGAATCTGATAATGTATAAACATCAAATGCAGATTTCCATCATGCTCATCCTCGTGCTATATGAATGTGTAGGTGGTAAAGAAAAGGGTGAGCTATACAATTTTGTTTGGAAAGGTGACAATGACAAGCAGTATTGACTGGAAACGCTTTGGATATGGAGTGGGGAGGCTTTTTTATTTGTCGGATCTCTAAACGTCTACTCCTAAAGACATGACTACTTCTTTCTGAACAGAAGACCACGCGACGGCTGCTGTGGTTTTATATAAAAGCTTGCTATTGTGTTATTTCTCAAGAAGACTGGAGATGAGAATGAGAACGCAACGGTGTGTGGGCTCACAAATTTTGCAGACCTGCTATACTTTAAACATGTAGTATGCATCTAAATGGTACACAATATACATGTGTAGAATAGGCTTTTCAGTTTAAATAGCATCGCATTCACAACTTTTGTCCTCTGAAGGTTATCTGCTGGAGCATTCAGACAAGTGTGTAAAGAGTGAGAAAACCAACAAAGATAAAACAGCAATTGGAGAGGATGGAAGCACGAATAGTTTATTTTGTGAGCAGAGACATTTATATAACACACCTACTATATATAATGTTAAATACAAGCCTACTGGATTATGGGAATGAGAAACAAATAATAGATGTGCCGTAATTAATGCCTTAATGTTAGCACTTAGTAAGCTTTATAATGCATGAGCTAAATATTCACACCATAAAATATCATGAACAGTTTAGAGGATCGTCGCGAAAAGTAAAACATTTGAAAATGTGGAATAAAGAGATGTTTTGCTGTAGATCGTAAATGGTCCACGAACAACAAAATTCACCAACAGAATGTAATGTAGTGTAATTTTAAATGCGTGTTACATAAGTTGAAGTAGTATTTGAAATGTCAGAAAAAATTGCGTGAGAATTTACTGGTTAACTTGCATGCATGCAAACTGCTAATAGGCTCAACATATAAAGATATCCCTCAACTATGAGATGCATGTGTAAGGCATGTATTAGGTTTACGTATTACGTACCTAGGTATTTTAATCAAAATGATATTGCATGCTCATGTTATATAGCTTGGACGAAACTGTGCCGCTATCATTTACAGATGACGAGAATTGATGAGTGGTTAATGTTGTCGTGCAGAAGTAAATAGCCTTGAGATATCATTTTGACATGTAAGCTGAAGCTTATTTAAGACATGTAATAAAACGATAGCTTGGAGACAAAAGAGCTCCAAACAATATTGCTAAAAACAACTTTTTTGGTCCAGTCACTGTCCCGTCAGGGTTAACCACTTGCTAATGCCATGCACGCAATGAAAAACGTGGCTTAGGTAATATGACATGACAGTGTTTTAAGCTCATATAGTATTTCTATATGGAGGATGTATGTGTTAAATATTAGTTTTCTGAAATGTGTATCTGTTTACTATGTAAACAAGCCCAATTGTTTAGACAATCTTCTACGAAACGCTATAAAATTATAAGTTGCTTTATTCTAGATTCTCTGTTTTATTCTGAAACCCCTTTTTTCATTTCAGCAATTTCAAAGCAGTGGTTGTTGCTGTTGTTAATTTAAACCTTCAAACTTTTTCCCTTGAAATATTTTTTCTATCAACGACAATAATGACTACTCAACTCAACTCTTTCCTTTTTCTCCGAAGATATCCACTACATTAAATAGGTACCTATATAGGGTAAAAGAAAAATAAAGCATGCTGATGTTAAGTACAGATAGCAAAATGATCAGTGAAAGAAAGCTTACACACTAGCAGAGAGAAAAGAAAGAGAGCAGATGTGCTTTAATAGTTATTGTTATCGTATCGCGGAAAAAACGAAAGTATTCCGTGGTCCCATTATTAAGCAAGAAGCAGCAGTATAACACAAAAGAGATAATATGTAACACAAGAAGGAGCAGTCGAGAAAAAATAACAGCATTTACAACCGATAGAATAACACAATAAAAGTGTGCATTATAGCTTATATTTGTAGCATTTT
Organism: Entomobrya corticalis; assembly: GCA_034694325.1. NCBI lineage: Eukaryota > Metazoa > Arthropoda > Collembola > Entomobryomorpha > Entomobryidae > Entomobrya > Entomobrya corticalis. The sequence goes on from JAQFYG010000051.1 coordinate 8,128, forward strand.
GAGCTTGAACTATCCTTGATGATGTACATTTTGTGTAAGAATGTGAAAGATGCATTATTCCAAAGTAAGTAATATTATCGCCAAAGTTCATATTACTGGAAAATGACTTTCTAGATCAGGCCAGGGCCAGACAAAAGAGTAAAAGGCAGAGAGAGGAACGTACAACAACGAAATACCACTACAAGTGAAGAAAGAATTGAAACTTGATCCATTCATCCATAAAGAGGACTAGACATAATGCGAAGTCTTGTAGAAAAATAAGTGTGTATAGATGAGTGTTTTTATTGGAAGAAAAGAAAGAGCCAAGCATACAAGTACACTATCGCAAATGTAGTAGCAACGAACGACGACATGAGTTGATGACGATGATGGCCTATGAGCGATCTGCTTCAACTTTCCTGAAAGTTAACAAAGCGAAGAAAAAGGGGAACAAAATAATACATTTACACAATACTAATCATAGTCAGAACGCTCATCATCATAATAATAATAAAGAAAAGGGTGATATCCTATTGAATTTAGATATGGAAAAGTTACTTGCAGTTATATAGCTGTACACAGTGAAAATTGAAAATATATGATGATCAAGAACCCATTCTTCATTCTCGGAAGAAACTTAATCCAATGATACCATGAGTAGTGATGATGAGCATGATGAAAGGAATGTTAGGAAAAGAAAGAAGTTGAGTGTAATAATGAAATACACAAAAGTATCTTGTGTCTAGATTCACAAAGATAATAAAATATTAGAGTACCTAGTTTCTTTTATTTTTTATATTCATTCCTCCTACGCTTTTGGTGATATAATATTGTATTCTGTTACTTACACATTTCTTTTACTTATGAGCCATAATAGTAATGATAAAAGAAGAGCAAATTTAATTTTTCTTTGAATGCGGTGTAGACTCCCGCAAAACAAAGTTTTTTTTCCAAAATAAAAGCCAAAGGGCTCATTATTGGGTTTTGTTATATGTTGATTAAAATGTTTTGATTTGTTGTTGAGCTGAATATAATAATGGGAAGAAGAAGATCATGTCGACTTTTATTTTTCTTCACGGATAATTAGATATGTTCTGAAGGCTGCAGTTTGCGGTTTTCCTCAGAAATAATTATTAGATGGAATGAACAACATCGATTTTCTTCAGCAAACAAAATATACCATCTTTTCTGGAGCCCATCTAGTTAATCATTGAGGCAACAAAAGATACATTTTTGTTCATTAAGTCGAAACAAGAGATAGATGTGTGGGTCCAGAGTTGATTACCCTCGAGTGGTTATCAGGACTATAAAAATTTGCAGGAAAACAAGTATATACCGCAACATTAAGAATAAAATAATATATTTCAACATTACCGTTCTATGTACGTGTTTTAATAAAAATGAACAGTCATCCAAATTTTTCGGACAACCATGAAATGTGTGTATTTTCTCAGCAATTATTCTGAAACATTACAGCTTATGTTCATTATTTAAACGTCACTGTAACTTGATTTTGGCTTGATAAGCACCATTTCATTTATAAGAACAGAAATTAGTTCACTCGTTTACATGATTTTATCGCTCTAATGCTAAATTGTGTTTCAACAATGATAACTAAATATGTCATTTATATAGCCCTCTTGTAGCGACTTTTGGGAAAGATGAATCAGATGAATAAATAAAGCTAGTTGTACCAGTATATTTGTATGCGTAAAACGCAGAACGCAGCTGAACTATAAATATAAATGGACTAAATGGAATAAGGAAATGCAACAAAATCTTAAGAGGTGAATTTCAACGAAACAAGAAGTTGTATTTTGCTTTACTATTCCGGGTACAGTAACATTCTTTAAGCATAGTTTATAATAAAATTTGGCTTGGCATTCTCAGACTATTTCATTGCATTAGGCATCGTATATCAGCATCATCATCGCCCACATCCCTCTTATATTTTCTCTTCTTCCTTTACTATATGCTGCATGTGTGGAGGAAAGATATCGCCCAAACTGAAAAGATAAAATAACTTACTCAGAAAGGGCACAGTTAATTTCTAGTATAGCTATACATATGTTTCTACTACTGGCATACTTTCCAGGAGCTGGATATAACTTTGTACGTGCTTTTGACTTTTCCGAGAGTATCATGTACACATGTACATATATATACGTTACTGTTGCAAGAATAACTGAAACGGGCTTTGTAATTTCACCCACTTTTCCTTAATGGATACAAATTTATATCTTCAATCCCAATTTCGCTTTTCCTCATTTACTCTGAAATCCTAAAATCAAGAAAGATTCTCGTCTCACACGACTTCAGAGGAAACATTTTAAAAGTACAATGCAGATGCACATGTATACTTTATATTGTTTATATAATGTGTTATATGTTCTTAATTTTCTTTCTTTTCGGGCCCTTATTTGCTTCGTCTAAAGTCCACGTTTGCACACTTTTCCCGTTCTTGCTTTCTTTGAACAAAAGCTCTGATAACTCGTAGAAGTGCAACGGCTAAGCGATGATGTGATGACGAAGCATCCTGAAGGCTTCTACACTTCTTGCTAACCAACTAGGAGGAGAACGTACATGCCAAGGATAACCCATTTTATTATCCTTTTATTTCCTTTTCTTCCTCTTCCAACTTCATTATTGTACTTCATACTATTCTCCTTGTTCTAGCAAACCTGCTTGAGAAATCCGTATGATTTTATCTTCTTCCACCAAATTCACATTTTGCAATCATCATCCGTCATCATGAGCGGTGCGGGAAATGAACAAACGGTGCAAAATGTAAAATCAAATTTGAACCTCCCTCATTTTGCAGATTACTGTGTAAAGTTACAACTCTTTCTCTTAAACAGTCAAGAGTACACAACAATCAAGAAAAATCCATGAATTAGAACTAAAAAGCCAAGATCACTCCCTCCGTTTCCTTATATATTCCATACTGTTCATCATCGTCACTTGTACTTGTACTCACGAGCTGTTTGCTTTTTTTGTTCCACATTTTTACCCACTCGGCCAACAATGACGATGATTTGGCTTGTCTTGTATTTTATCTAGGTTGTTGTTGAGTAGGTAATCGAAAACTTTTGACCAGCTTGCGTCTGGTTACGTCTGTTGTGGTGATTCTTCTGGTTTTGTTTCCTATTTTCTGTTAGAAAAACCGACAAGTCAGAGAATGTTACACATTACTTGTTACTTTACTACCATATAGATTTAGTTTGCTTTTGTAGAAAGTTGTAAAACTAGAGGAATCCTAAAAAAGTAAAAAGTAATCGCAGTAGGAATACATACTGAAAAAGTTACCATATGACAAAAGCAACTAAACTAGGTCCTAAAATACAATACAGGACAAGCTCGTCCATCACATATACCTATATCACATCCGCTACAACAGCCCTTAACAAAGAAACGTGTTATGCGGTTGAGTTAAAAAAGGTTAAACGAAAAAGTAACCGTCAGCCGTCAGGGACGAAATCCACACCTTTTGTAGGTGGATCTGGTGGATTGATACACAAGGTTGAATACAAAAGACAATATTCAATATTATACATAAAAACGAAACAAGAAACAACAAAAGTTGAAGTTGAACAAAATTTCTCTGAGTCCTGATTTTTGATGTGGTGCATGTGTCATTCAGTACTTGTATTGCAAATATGGGTCGATTCTATTTACTTTGAGCTGAATATCACCTCTTTGTTGCTTATTAAACCTTTGAAAATCAAGTAAAAGGGAATATGTTTACTTCATTCCATTATTTACACACTTATTTTTTGCAGAATCGTAACATATTTAGCAAATATTTCTAACAATAAAGGTCCTTTAATGTTTTTAGTCTTTGTGTGGGGAGAAAGCACTTTGGCCAATAAAAGGCAAACTAAATCAATGCATGGGACTGAATTAATGTAGTTAGTTTCCGTTCTTTTAAAGATAATTATTTTGAGAAGGAAGTTACTTACGGGAGTTGGATGATATAAAAAAGTCAACTCTTTGGGGGGAAAATAAAAGTTTCTTTTTGTTTTTGTGCGTGATGGTGGGGAAAACGTATCAATGATTGCGGCACATATATACATCAGTAGTGTTCGTTTACCGAGTCATTGCCTAAGACTTTTGTTTCCTTTTATGCGGATACGTGATTGAAACGCATTGGGGAAATTCAGTATTTCATCAGAAGTTTCATTAGTTCTCCAGTTGCAAATCAGATATTCTTTTCCTTTAATCAAGTGAATGTACCGATAGACATCTGGAGAGAATTTGATCTTGATTATAATACAACCTCGTATAAAAACAGTTGCATCAGTTTTACGGTTTCATAGACTTTCTTGATTAATTTTTCTTACTACATTCTTCCCCTTCGGCGAATGTATTTAGTATAAAGAAAACTTTTCTATCTTTCAGGAGTTTTGATGAACATATTATACGAGAAGACAAGTAACAACTTTCACCACTTCTTACCAGTGTAGTACCAATGTGATTAGATTTGAATCGAGATGAACGAATAAGTATGAATGTTTTAGAATGCATTCTATGCACCTTGCATTATCTAAGATGAAGTTGAACTTTGGGATGTAAAAACTGTTGGTAAGTATTAAGTACCAAAGTATAACAACTTCCAAACATCTACAAGAAAGTATAGGGCATAGAATATTAATTTTAAAACTTAATCGGCCATCTTGGTATCGACTTTAATACTAGTTATGCCTACTTGATCAATCTAATTGCAAGGAGTCCTTTGGGCTTTTCAAAAGTTTCATTTAAATTAATAATACAAAATGCATTTTTTTATTAAATACATATTTACATTAATTCTCAAATTGCTAAAATTTCTTCCACACCTAATAGCTGTTCTGATAAAAGGACTTGTGCAGAACATGATCGTTTTCAATAGTCACATCATATTCGAACACAAAATGGACATCTGTAAAAAATATCGAGCTATATACCTCACTAGCTCACAGACAGTTCATTGTTCCTAAAATAAAGAAAATTCGTCAAGATTTTATTTAATGCGACGTAATGCAAGAGAAAAAAGAAATTAGGGTCATATTCTCTATTCTCAGTGACCACGATACGTTGTAAAGAAATCCACTTGCCTCTGCAGCTAGAAAAGAAACTGGAATAAAAATAATTCCTGGAATAAGAATAAGAGCGACCAAGAAGCTTTTCTCGGTGAAAACGTACAATAGCACATGGCATGTGGCATCCATCCATTCTCATACCTTCTTACATGCCATACGCATTGTTGTACGTGGTAAGTATGTGTGTACTATAGCTGAAGGGAATGTAAGCAAGCATCAACGTGTAGCTATTCGACACAACAAGAGCCCTTGTAACATTTTCTTTCTGTTCTTGTCGACTTTCTTCTTGTGTCTATCGCATATCGTCTTGTTCTTGGATCTCCATCTCATCTTACTCCTTTTGTTGCTGCTGCTTTTGGCACAGCGACCAAAGACCGACCACACCATTCCACACAAAAAAAACGGCATGATGATGGCATGGCTCACTTACTCACTTTTATTTCTTGAAGAAAAAAATTAAACCACTTGGTTCTGTAGTCTGTAGAGTACTAACGTCAAATGTGCACAGTTTTTTTCTCTTTAGACCATGTTACAACATAGACATGTATAAAGAAAGAAGTAAAAATAAATACAGTTACATTACAGTCTTTTTGCTTGACTTCAGCCACTTTTTTCTTTACTCCTTAGAGCCTTCCACATTTTCCCAATGAGTTTTCTCTTTCAACTTTTTTTTTGTTATTTCTCCCTAGATATTGTTTTTCTTTACATATTAGGTATATATATACACATATATTTCAAGTCTGTGGCGGTTTTGTCGACTGGCCTGATGCTTAACTTAATATTTTTGAAGGCCTATTCACAAAAGTACAATAAAGAAATATATTTGAACCGGGGGTTTCTGGTAGTACTTGTTAGTGAATATCGGCTTAAACCAACAGATGAACTATTGAAATTTCAACGTGATTGTGGTTATAAAGATCATTATGATGAAACTGTGACAATGTTCTGACTCAGTTTTGACCAGTTAAAAAGGAACTTCCTCTTCTTCGTAATAGCTCTTGCAAACAGCTAGAAAATAATTTTTTAGGAATTTTATAATGGCAACTTTGGCTGTAGCAGCAAAGTAAATTGTATATTTATACTACTGGTCAACTGGTTTATATAGTGTTTTGCTACCATATGGTGTGCTAGTGTACTTATCATTCAATAAAAAGTTGGCGGACAATGGATATTTTTCTTTGGCAATGGTTTTTCTAGCGAAAGCAAGCGATGACCCAATAAAAAACGGCAAGTGCTTGTAATACTAATACTATCAATAGACCACAACTTGTATGGTTGTGTGATTTTCTTGTATTCTGTTTTGACGAAGTAGAACAACTCTCTGTTGATAGTATTGCCAAAATGTTGCCCATTTTAATTATATCTTCCTTTTGTACGCTGTTTTGTTTGATAAATAGGTGAATACATTCCAAGTATGAGATTAACTTTAACAGTTTATGGCAAGCAACTAGCAACTCCAAAATAGTATGTTTCCAATTTGGGACTAGGAGAAAGCATCAAATAACTTTACTTTTTGTGTATTTCTCCCTAATTTTTATTGTAAAATGACACTCATATATATAATATTATGATATCAAACATACATAATACATATTTCCCTTAGAGTATGTAATGAATTTACAAGGTTGAAAAGAAAATGTTTAATCTTCAATCCAGTAAATGGCAAACCTATAATCAAAAACACAATTTCGATGAAAATATGTTGTTGTTTTCCCTCGTGTGGAATGCCAATTATTTTATTTTGCTGTACATTTCTCTGATCATACATTGTCCAGGGATCTAATTTCTAAACCATATTTAATTATATATTTTTAATTGGACTGTTAATTGCATATGTCTGTGCAACCAAAATATGCTCCAGTTAACATTCAAAATAAACTTCATTGTACGTGTAGACGTAATAGAGGAATGAAATACTTTGATCAACTCTATATAATATTAACAATCCCTTACTTTTGTTTTGATTATATTTAGACTTCAACGAGTTTTACGTGCAGTTTATTATTGCGAATGAGTGTGTCCTTCTTGGTAAGATATTTAGATTGTTGTTTGAAAGGAAAAGATCTTTATATTGATAGTAAAACGTATGGATATGAATGTATTTTTATACTGGGTCTATATTTAGTACTTCAAACATCATATTAACATCATTGTCCGGCTCCTGCTTGCATAACCACAATAATCAACCAATATTGGTAACTTGATCACCATCATCTCCAGAGACGCGCACTAGAGCATTATTTCTACTGCTCTTTATCAGTCTGTTGTAATAGTCCTGCTGGCCAGGGGATGACGCGACTCAAGCACGTTAGATAAATAATGAATGTAATTTTCGCAGTAATATCGTAGTACGTGCAGTGAAGAAGGAGTGAATATGAGAACCTGATAATACGAAACAAAAGCAAAAAGAAAGGGAAAACAAAATCAAGAGGAAGTCTGACACGTTTTTATCAGTAACCTACTGCCCACTCAAGAAACCAGATATGGATACTGTGCGTATTTATGTATAGACTATTCTACTTGACAAGGGACACATTTTTTGCCGAACAGGAGATTTTCATTTCATCTCATTGTTCTCTCCAATTTCTATCAAGAATAAAGAATGTATGAGAAGTAAGTAGAACAAGCAAGGAAAGAAAACCACCATAAAGATCATAAATTTTTGCCAACATTCAATCTTTTGCCTCGATAGTGTACCCTGCTAAAATACAATACACATTTTAGGTACTTTTCAGTTCTTATCTTCATTCAGACAGAGTAAAACAAGATGGGCAGCGGAGTCTCTGTTCTGTTGTTTCTTTTTTTCCAATATTTTACTTTTCCAAGATTGAAAAGGAGATCACCAAAGAATTCAAGGTTTTTATCAGTGAAAGAAGCTTTGTATTTACGTTGTGCAGTTTTTTCTGGAAACTAGATATTGACATTCTGTATATATTACACGATATGTTACCAAAATATACTCATCCAATTGCTCTATATTTACTTACTTTTATGCATTTAATACATGTAAAAAGTTTTTATGAATTTTACTCCTTATAATATAAAATTTACTCAGCTGTGTGCAGAATGATACGTTCTCAGCACCGTCGTCAGGAGCCCTACTTTCCGTTGTAAAAAAGGATATTCCACAGGGAAAAAATTTTCTCAGAGGGATATCAACATGAAGTAATGGTGGGACAAAAAATGGGAAATCCTTCCTTTAACCACAATAATTTTTCCTGTTTTGACAACTCCTTATGTAGTACATGTGATGCTATACAACTAAACATTTTCATGGACTCTGCATATAACATGTATATCAGAACAGGATAAAAAGAGAAACCCCGTTTTTACATAAAAACCTAAAGTAGAAATGGAAGCAGTTGTTGTAGTTTCCTCCTCCTCCTTTTCCTGAATGCGCTTGTATTATTCACTTATCCTCTGGGTTTCTCCGTAAAAATCCTTAATATTACAATCTGGGAATTTTTAGATGCACAAGTATACCACATCACAGATACAGACTTTTTCTTACTCACTTACTTATTTTTTATTCCTTTTTATTGCACCACTTTGCTCATCTCCAATTGTTTTATGACAAATGGCTCCGTGAAGGATATACTTTTCCTCCGTGTGGAAGAAAAAAACTGAAAAAAGTTGGATAAATGCTTTTATGTTCTGCTTCTACATATTATTATCTGAGAAGGATGGTCGGAACAGACCAACTGAAAAGATATTTCCGGTTTAATAAACACATAATATATACATGTGCACATCCATTCATTTTGAGTTGGACACATATACAAGCTCTTTAGCTCTTCAATCAAATCGGAAAGATTTTGTGCCGTCATCGTTGGCGGTCTCTCAGCTCAAGAAAAACAGTCCGTCATCGTAAACGCTATAAAAAGAGAATCACAACAAACATCCAACTGAAAAGACGAGCGTTGGTTGTTAGCAAGACACCAACTAGTCTCTGTTTATAAAACTGCATTATGTATTAAATGTTAAAATATATGAAAACTAGGAAGCAAAAAGTAATAAAAATGTTTCATAAGAAGGCATGGGAAGTGAATACGTCCTAACTTTCCATTGAAAATGATTGATTGATTACGACGAGAGTAGTGCATTATTATTGCTTAGAAAAATTCTAGCATGTAATTTCGATTACCCTTCTTTCACTTTACTTTTGTTCCGTCTTGCTTCATCAAGCTGGCCATGATATGAGGATTTCTCCTTGTTGGCCCATAGCTTTGACGAATGAGTAGTAAATCTTTACTCGTATTCAGACAAAAGAAAAATGGTTTTTGATTGGCCAAAACTTTTCAAGATTTTGATAGCTGCTTGGAAAGAATAGTAATAGTGGGAAAACCTGGAAATGACTTTTTGGCTTAATGATTTTCCTTTTGTATTGAATAAGGAAAGAATGAGAGGACAAAGGAAATGGACAAGATCGAAGAATAAAATCAAAGATCATGTTTAGTTTAACCACTAGTCTGACCTTAGCTGTGCATGTCAAAAGCACTTGAAAGAGGTGTAATCTTACTTGATTCTTCTAAATTTTTCCACTTTTCCTCTAGTCCCGCAATGTAATCAGGTGATAAGCAGCGATGGAGGACGGAATGGAAGTTTCTCAACGCCAAACTTCCCAAATCCTTATCCGCCAAAGGCGCACTGTCGCTTTGAGTTTATCGGGCACGGTCGTGAGAGAGTACACATTGTTTTTGTCGACTTTGACTTGTTCCACCACTCAGAAGCGATTAATTTTAATATTCCACCTGCGGAAGGGGAGGATGATGACGAAGGAGAAAGTGGAAATGGTGGTAGAGAAACGGATGAGAATGGACAGCAACAACAAAGGTCGTCATCGTCAAAGAAGAAGTTCTCAGATTCCTCGTCTGCTAATCCAGATTACGGGAGAAAAGGAACTGAGAAAAGGCGAGGGAAGGGAGCTATCAAGGACAGTGACAAGATCTTCAAGCAACTTTCCAAAGAAGCAGTGGCGCCCGGTGGGAACTCGGAAAGAAAGTAAGTAAAGAATAAGTTTTCTGTACAACTTCAATACAACACAGACGAAAAAACAGCAAAAAAAGAAAAAATACGTAGAGCATAAGAAGATTGTAGTGTAAAAGGTACATAAATAACACTGATTTTCGGCCACGTATGTGATATGTTCTTACTCTCTGCATCCACTTTCTCATGCCTCAAACTTGGAGACAAAACCTATTCCGGGTGTTTTTACGTGTACTATATAGGCATGAAATAGCTGTACAAGCATCCCCCCGCCTTCATCATTCTTTGCCATTTATATCTATTAAGAAAGAATAATGATAGTATGTGCGCAGTTAAAGCGTGGATGGTCTGGGGAAGTCGGGTGGGATTGAAACCATTCTGCAATTATTGTGCATCGCCTACACATCTACTTTCTCCTTTAAATCAAATCAAGTGTAAAAGCTGCTTTATGCTTTAGGCATGCACGAGGCTGCAAAATCCAAGAAGAGTTTAGGTTTAAGACTGAAGTGGGAGTAAATCTGTGGATGAAAAAGAGGATATTATCAAAACATTATCTCTTGGTGTCTTTTGTTTTATTTTTTTACCTAGCATGAAATTTTTGTAAAAAGACAGGATTCAAGAATGGACAAGATAGTTTATGGCTTTTAACTTTTATGTTGTGAATGACAAAATGTTTTTTAAACGTTAGAGCAAAGTTTGAATATTTCATGAACTTTTATACATGCACATACGTAGATGCCGAAATGCTATAAAACTTTTACATTTGTGATTTCCTTAAATTACCTTCCCAAAGTCACTTGCACTATTTATACAAAATTATGTATCTTTATAGTTTTGTCAGTCTATGTATTGTAAGTATTATTAGTTGGTTTGAAAAGATTTAGGATTTATTCTATTCTATTAAATACACTGACTAGCAGAAAAACCATGATTATACAAAACATTATTATACCAATTGGTAGTTATTGTCAGTTTCTTACCTTTTTAAATCGAAAAATCGTGCAGAAAAAGAATGTCATAAAGGTCGGTTGATAGTGAGTGGTACTAACTGTCTTTTGTAAGAATATGGAAGGGGTGCATAATGCCCATATACCCAGCCAGCCCACATTGCCCCGTACCTACTTAATTATCATTGATCGAAAAACCAGAGAATGTTTATTGTAAAATATGAGATTTCAATTATGATGACGAACAAAAAAGTAGTGTAAATGAGGTGTTATTGATTTGCAAACCACACCTATCCGGATATGTGAACCTGATTTTCTGAGACAAGAGTAGATCTTAAATTAATGTGAACACCAATTTTCCATTATTTACAAATTTTCCAATTGCTATCCAACATATACTTTGCAGTCATTCAGATAAAGTTTTTACACAAAATTAATATGTATGCACTATACATTTAATGTTATTTATGCGTTCTCGTTAATTTTTACTTTCAAAGTTGTAGTATTTTCTTTGTCATTTTAACTCATTCTTAAAGATTTGCTATGATGACTATACAATACACATGAACAGAAAAAAACCAACTTTACTTTGTTAACTTTTGCTTCTTTTGTGTGATGTTGTCTTGATTTGTTTCTTCTGCCGGCAGCCGCACTACTGTACTGTGTGTGATGGGCACAAAGTTTTGCTGCTAACATACGTGCATGACTATGATTATCGAAAATAATATTTTCTTTGAAATGTCTATTACCAAAGCTTTTTACAGATTTTTGACAAATTATATGCGTATGTAGTATTATCACTATCATTATTGATAAAGTTGTGCTGCAGTTTTCTTTCTTTGAACTTAAATTTTGATAAAAAGTGTGTAAGAAAAGAAAACCATGAATCTGGATTCACGACTTGGCTGGAAAAAATTGTTATCTCAAACAAAGCGGATTGGTTTTGTTTTGGTTGTTTACATTGATGCGTGGGTTTACTTTACGTACGTAAGTACGTTCAAAGTATAAAAGGTCTACTGCTAATAGTACAAGTTCAAAAAGTAAGAGTTTTATTTGCAGTTTTTCAGGTTGGTTTGTTGGTTCACGTTTGGTGTTTTAAACATCGTGAAAGAGAAGAAACTTTTTTCCTCAAGTTTTTTTATTTCAAAAAAGATTTTTACGGCCCTATATTTTTTCCTAACTTTCTCTCCTGCATCACCATTCATTCACCACAAAAACCAACAGTTTTAAGCAAGCTTTTAGTGCTCAGAGAGGGTTTGATTTTATGGAAGCAAACATTTGTGTTTGGAAGAGAAAGAAATTGCAGGTTCTTCCTTTTCCTTGGCACAGAAACGTACCCCATCAGTAGTAGAAACTACAAAAGACATGTCGAGCATGATGATCATGTGGCTTTTTACATTTGTTGTATGACGACGATACAAAAGAGAAAATTGCCTGGAGGAATGAAGGAATGAGGGAACACGATCCGGGAGGAGGAGAAGGATCATGTTTTGAAAAAGCATGAGAATATGTGCTCGTGTAGTAAGCGGTAGTACACGGCCCCCCAAAATTCTAAATTATTATACTCCTTTCCTCTGGCTCCACCGCACTTTATAAAGTAGATGCTCATATGCGTAAAACGCTAACTTTTTTTCTCATCCATTGTATTTATAAGCAGCCCAAAGCTATTTACTTGAATGTGTACTTTCCCCCATGATGTTTTTGTATGACATGATAACAATCCATTTTACTTACAGAGATGACGATATGTTGCCGACTACTACGAAAAGTACCACTGTGAGCACGATGATCAACATAATCATCTCGGTCCATGTTATAGGTGTTTTACGTTGTCTTCTTGTAGTATTTTTTCGCAACAACAACAGTGGCCGGAACAATATTTTTGGTGCTCTCATTTTATTGCGTGGAATATAAAAACATACGCAACACAACACTGTTTATATCTACACACATGAATATTTAGAGTTTTGCGGACCAAAGGATATACCCAGTACCTATAAAAATAATGGGGCTCAAGTTTTTTACTTCTTCTCTGTTGTATTTTTTGAACAGATGCGCTTACGCTGATTCTATAGCGGCATTTGTGTATGTGGACGGTGAGGAGAGGAAGTTGCTTCGTCATTGTGGTGCTAATCCACCTCCAAATCTCATGTCCAATGGTCATCGGATGACTGTCGAGTTCCGGGCAAGGGCAACCACAACTGCACCGGCCGTACGAGGATTTTATGCTCAATACTTTTTCGTTGAAAGTAAGTGCCAAAGCTTTTGTATTGTGTATGATGGTTACTTCTTGTAAATACGACTCACCATTCTGTTTGCCACACGGCGAAGTATATACGTATATGAAGTTCTGCGGCTATTAAAGTGAAATGAAATTTTATTTGAACTTTCTTTGCCTCCGAGAAATTGTATAAAAACATGACCACCTTCAAGCCTGAGATGCTTCCACACGGACAGTTTTAATTTTTATTATTGTTGTTACAGGACAATATAGTATATTTTTTGTTCAAAAAGAAATTCAGCAAAAAATGAAAAGCCTCTAGTATGCATATGATAAAAAATATTGGCCAGCTAGTCTTGAATTCCTTTTATTCTTTTGATGGCAATATGTTTGGGATAATAATACTCAAAACTGAAATTTTGATGTACCTAAAATAGCCTAATGGTATGATTTTATTGAAGAAATCTACGCAGTTTCCCATATTTCCCATGTAGGAAAAACTACTTTAGTCAGTAGTGTAAGAGTCAAAGCACTTCCGTTTATTCGTAATTTTGAAAACGGTATGCTTGCATAATTTTATTATGAGTATGTAGTAAATCTCTAATAAAAAATGGCAAAAGAACTACTAACAACTAAGGAAAATGGATACTCAACCTTTTCCGGTTATTGTTGTTGTTATTTTTTCCAACAAATGCATGGATAATGCTTTTGGTATTTACCACTTTGTTTTTATCAACTTTTAGTTATGCTTTAATTTGGCTATATTTATTGGAATATTATAGTAATATCAATGTAGATAACTGAGGATAAGAGGATATGAAAAGGAATTTAGTCCACAATTTTAAAATTGCGATGCTGGTGGTTGAATCATTTTGAAAACACAGAGTATACTCGACTTTTGGAATAGAATGCAAATACATCTCAGTTTAATAGTCGCATTCATGAATAAATAACTTTTTGTGTTTATGGCTGATAACAAAAAGCAGGCATTTTTGTAATTGTGAGAATTTTGTTTAGATATATGCCTTTAAGCCAAATAATATAAGGAGTTACTATATTCGTTTTATTGACCTTATAGGAACCTAGTAAAAATCAGAATATACATGGATAATTTCTGCTTACGCTTATATGTATGTATGGTTGATTTTCTTTTAGATTTGGGAGTTAACAGCGGTCGCCAGCTGGCCAACTATCCATGTGCCTTTATATTCAACAGTTCTGAAATGAGGAATGGCACGTTGAGCAGTCCAAATTATCCTGGACTTTATCCTAGGGATACGGAATGCCATTACTTTTTCCATGCTATGAGAGGCGACCATGTGGAGATCTATTTTGATCGCTTTGAAGTGCTTGGACTCCCTCCGTAAGCCACTATAAACCGTCAACTGCTTTCTATTCCATGCAAACCTTTCTTATAGCCTATGTAACAACTCATTCCATTAACCATTTTTTCATTTTCTCGGTAGTTGTAAGTACTGGCGTCGTTTATTTCGAATACGGACAGAGATATGTGTGGGGTGGGCATAGTGGAGTGCCGAGTGTAGTATAACACATAGATAGAATGAAATTAAATTGTGCGTTCTTGGAAAAGTAGTCTGGGAAAGTTTCGACTTCGTAAAACTCTTGTGAATCTCCACTACGCTCATTCTTGTAATTCGACAAGGTCGTCCTTTAGCTGTTGGCTCTGGGCAGCATTCCATATAATCATACATACTCTACTCTTAAATAACAATTGAGCTTTTATATAATTGCTTCTATCAAAATATATAGTTCTACATTATTAATTACAAAAGTAATACTCGTGTTGTTCGAGATTTTTTTATTATATTGCTTTGTTATTATTACAGGTGTGAAGAGGACTGGGATGACCACGTGGAACTGTCGAATCATATGCCTATGGAGGATCCCAAGTATCGTCGCCTCTGTGGGCGTGAGCCACTTCGTCCTTTTAGTGTCCGTTCAGATGGTCAATTCTTCCGCCTCTCATTCAAGTCCAATGATCGATACGATGGGCTCGGATTTCATGCCCGTTTCCAATTCACTGACAAAATAAATCAAATGACAATCGTAAACGTCAACTCAGCGTGCTCCTACTTTTTACTCGAGGCAAGTGGTTGCTTACCTTATATCTTTTGGTACATCGTATTTGTAGAATGAATGTTTTTAGTACTTTCTACTCTCAGTTTTACTTCCAATCCCAGTTTACTTATTACAATGGCGTCAGCAACAAACGGAGGTAGGTATTCTGTCCCGACGACGACGACAACACGGCAGTGTACCCTGCCCGGTTTGCAAACTCAGGATTCTTGATACTTTGTGAAAAACTTAAATCAACTTGAAGAAGCAGAAAGTAGGACTCATTCTCAAGATTTATTTGGTCAACAAAAGAGAAAGCAGTGCTATATAATAATAAGGAAGATCTTGGCATTTATTGAGAAAAAAGCTGGAAGTATGTGCATAAAGCGATATAATATTGACTATACGGGAGATGCATACATCCGGCGACACAGAGTTAGAGTCAAATTAGAGACTTCTCGCAGAGTTTCCATTTTTCCAGCGACAAGGCATGCCTCCATCCTTACGTATATTGTGTCAGTCCATAAAACTCCTTTTTACAACTTCCACCGCCATAGTCACATCTCTACAGTCTCTATGTCAAAAAATGCAATGTACCTATGCATTATAAGGACTTTATATATACATAATATCCAGCGTCTGACATGTCAAGGCCTGGAAAAGTCAAAAAGTTGCTTGGAAAGAAGAACTGTAATACGATATTGGTAGGTATGATGACACTTAACTTATAAGAAGAAAAAGAAATATGTTGTACTTTAGCCAACATAAAGAGAAGGAAAAATATCTATCTGAAATCGAATGAGTAAGTGCTGTGGTATTGCTAATAACTGCAACCAAGCCATAGCGAGACGGGGAAACGAGACCTAAATGCAAACCAAAGCAGAATCGGAACAGATATTACTTTGAATTTGTGTGTAGTTCTCGGCTTCAGCTGCAGTCTTAGTCATGTGGCCGTGGCAAAGAACATGATGAATTGTAACTTCCTCCGACCTATTAAGCTCTTTTGCTGAGTTATCTACAATTGAATTGCCAAAAAAGCCGAGTTTTTGTTTCCTCCCACCACCATCCCACGTATGCAACGTTGTATGTTGACTAGGAACACGACACCACCAGTGTAAGCACCATTATTGCATTGCAATGGTACTACTGCTCCCAATAATAAGATCATCTCATCTTGTTGTACTCAACTCAAACTGTCCCTGTGGAACTGGATAAGAGGGAAAGTCAATAGTATTATCTGTTGTTGGTTTCTTCTTCGATGGTGGTGGTGATGGTACTTTATTCTTACCACTTGGTGTTTCTGAGAAACCTCTTGAAATGATTTAACTGGAAGAACCCCTTCCTTCATCTTCATCGTTTGTCACGATAAAAAACATTGAAGCATACTTGCATGCATCTGAAAAGTACACAAGCTCTAGAGTCTGAAATGTCTTATTTTTGGCAAAAGTGGCACACAATTGCCGATCTCATCTCTCCTCTTTTTGGGTAAAATTCGTGTTAGGAGTTGTCTGTAGTCCAAATTCTCCTTTGATTTCCCAACCTGTTTCTTAAAAATGTAAATATTATTACGGAAAAGGATATCCTGAAAGTAGTCAACATGAAGTAATTTAATAATGACACGGCAATAAAATTAATAATTTTCTTGAAGTGACTTTTTATTATAATTTATTGTCTCGTTTTTCTATACTTTATTTCAGAAATCGGATTCCCAGCGGTATCAGCAAGTACTTTTACATTTTGTGATTCTTCCAGTCAAGTACCTTTTGTTGCAACGAGGGCTCCTTTGGATATTTATTGGGCAGCAGTAAGCGTAAAACCAATTTTAAGATAGCTTGTGTATGGCTCTATGACCTATTTTATGGAAATTTTCTCCGGTAATATAAAACCTACAAGGAATATTAATGTTATTTATTGTAATCCGGGAACACGAATGTGTCCCATTTTTTAAATGGAATAATAATAATTGATTTTGCGAGGTTTTTATGAAATCAAAGTTTTCCTGGCAAAATACGTTTTCTGGAAGGTATAAAATATTATTTAAATATTAGACATACATTGAATTTAATAATTTCCTCTGATACAAATTAATCGCATTATGTGTGTACTTGAATAAACAAAATATTATATTATTATTATGTACGATGCGTTCTCCCCTCCATAATAGTGTATATGTATTATGTATGATGTACGAATAACCCTGATTGAAATGATAAAATGACAATAAAAGAAGTTCAGTTTCCCTTCCTTTCCTCCATGAAACATTACATAACTTTGCTTGCACTATCAACCAACCAACCAAACTATTCATTCAACCAAAGTGAGATTTTTATGGTGGCTTTGCGGTTTAAGAAATTGTCAATAAATCACAATGGAGAAGTTTTGTTCAGTTCAGTTCCGTACTGGTCCTAGAGAAATAAAACTAAAAAAGATTGCAGGGATGAAGAGCATCACGCAGGATTCTCACAAAATGATCATTTGATACTTTGCTTCGTTCTAATACCGACACAGAACCTACGTCCAAACACGGAGAAAAGACGACTCAATTCTTGCAAAAACTCACAATTTTCCAGCATTTGTAAAGCTACAGCCACATCCAAAATAGGTAGGTTCAGAGTATCTCCAAGATTTCTTATCTGTAACTGTAAAAATGGCAAAAAATCAAAATCAACGTTAGCTTTTTTTCTTATTACTTATTCGATCAAGGCACCATATCAATATCTGTTAGTATACATGATATTTTTATCGACATGCTTTTCTCCTAACATTTTTATAGTTTATGGATTTTTTCTTACTTTCACCAAACATTTTGCTGCTTCTAATACTATCAAACTATCATTTACGAGTTCCTCACAGAAATTGCTATATGAAAGCTTTGTACTGCGTCCATCATTTATTTCATTACCATTTCCCCATTTCCAAGTCTCATTTAGTGCCCGTATATTTTCTGACTGAACATTAATGCAGTCTGGATTCTGGATATTTCTGCTGGGGAATTCTTGTATTTACTTCCTACGCCACTACTCCTTTTCCCAAGCATAATCAAATGGGCATTTTGTTTTATTGTCGTACTTTTTCATTTGCGTAACTTTTCCTGTTTTTGTGCCCTACAGGAGAATCCGTTAAATAGAAATGTAGAAAGACACCCACTCATATTCATTTTCATATCCATTCAATTCAGAGATAAACAATTCCTCTACATATTTTCAACGAAACGAATGAAATGAAACTGATAGCGCCTCTTCTCTTGACACAATAATGAAAGAAGAGCCCCCACCAAACATTTACAAAAGCTGATACATACACATACATTAAATAAAAATTACGAGACTTCTACAGGGCAAAAAATATATAAAATGTTGTAGACCGTATACAACTATTCCTAAAATGCAGTTTTCAGTAAGCGCCATTTTTCATGCAAAAAGAAACACAAAAAAACGAAGAGAAATTGATCCTGTTAGAACATTTTTTCTTGCGATATACACATGATTATGTTTAAAGAAGAAAAACAAGAGTGCCTCTTCAGTTCCTCTTTTATATCATCCATCCATCCAGAAACACCACTAACCGTCAACATAATTCCTACTTACAAACAAACTTAAAAATATAAAAGATGACGATAAGAACGCTTGCAGCTTACTACTCCCTCGACATCTCGGAAAGGCCAAAGGGGGCAAGAACAACAATGAAGTCACAAAAAAACTGGGTCTGATGGTGATGGCGGCACACAGTTCCCTATTATTTGTTATATGTAGTTATTTTTAAGTATATACTCTCAACTCCCATTCTGATCATTGAGATTGCCGTTCTCATCATCATCAACATCATGAACGCTGCCAATTTCACCGTAGGCCTCTCTACATTTTTGCTCATTTTAACTCCTTTCGTTTCGTTTACTCTTCTTCAACTCGTGCCTCTCTGGGTCTCTTTTTCTTTCTCCGCCGCATTAAGTCTAGTCCCGCTAAACACTACTTCCTACGATGAGCATGCACTTTCTTCAACTTTCTTGTGTAGCAAAAAAATAGTAAACGAGTGGAATTCCATATCATTTGCCATTATCGAATATTCCATCGTGACAAATTGGAATTTTATTCAGTTCAGTTCTGCTTCTATTACTATACAACCTTCAGCTTTCTCTTCCTTCTTTATTTTTTTTCTTAAAAAATGGGTTATTCCCCCAAACTCTTAGAGTGAACCAAATGTTAACGCTACTGTCAATGTGAGTGCAACGGAGCGTCGGTAGTGGTGCCAAACCGAGAGAATGTCTTTATATTATTTAGAATGTCGTGCCATTGTCATTCACGATTCACAGATAGACAGTGGTACGGCTACGAGTGGTGTCATACCATTTACACTTGGTTTGCTTTTGAAAGCAATAGTATTCATATTAAGAATTCTTGTACATTTTATAAAATTCTATTTTATAAATATTAGCGCGTAAAAATATTCGCATAGATATTTGTTAAATCTATAGGTGTAAAAAATACAAAATTATTATATAAATTCTGCGTTTACTTAACTTATTTAGTTAGCAGAAAGCAGTTAACTATGCGTACATTTTACTGCCATGCATTGGTATTACCATTTCATGCATACATTTCAGCATGATCATTTCGTACGTGTGAAAAATATTTTATGAATCTGTCTATTCGCCACATTTATATTACTACGACTGCTTTAGGGCATTTGGATTGTGATAGCACCATAGGCATATGCACATGTGAGTTTATGGATAAATAAAAAAGTCTGTAATATCATGAGTAAGTAAGTGAGTGTGTGTATTGTGTGTGTGGAAAAACGACGACAGAGAGAGAGAGGATATTATAAGCTTTGCTTCAGTTGACACATTTTTTCTTTATTTCCACTGTTACTTCACTCGCTTCCAGTATTGCCACCACCAATACCACTATTATTGCTCCGCTTTTGTTCTGCCCCTTCCTCAACTGAAATGTATCTGAGCTAGTGTGTCGTCTTTTCTTATTCGTTTTACTAGGAAATTGATTCTACAAGACAAGAATTTCAAAGTCAATTTGTTATATATATGTAACTTGACAAGGGAGTTTCTTATGTGGTTCTTATCAAACCGAGGTATATTATGTCCTTTTATAAAAAACATATATGGTATCCACAGGAAGCTATATGTAGTGCTTTTAAGTTCTATTATACCACTGCATTGCTTTGCAGTGTAATCTCTATTTTTATAGTTCAACTGACAACGGAGACGTTTCAATTGCAATATAAGGTTTTTGGAAAGAAAATGCATAATCAAAGTAGGCATATACGAAGGCAATAGAAAGAACACATAATATTTAAATTTAACAATAACTGGAGCATGGCATCGTGTTGATATGCAGAAATTCAGAATACTAGTACCAGCTGTCCCGTCCGTATATGTCCCGGAAGGCTCCTCGGCTGAAACTGACTTTGGTGACTTGTCCATCTATTTCTTTGAATGAGAGGAAACGAAGTAAAAAAATAGTAAAAAGTTGTGGCGACACGAGGGAAAATCCACTTCCAATTCTTTTTTTAAAGAATAGATGGAGAAAAGAAACTTTCAAAATATTTTTTTACCAGATGGGGAATCTTTTTTGTTCGCGAAAATGGTAATAATAAAAATAAAATCGATCATAAAGACAAGTCTGGCTAGAAAAAGACATTGCATTGCTACATTGCAGAAAAAGCTAGTCAGATGCAAACAAAATTTAAAAGTTATCTTTTAAAGGATTTTTCCACACTGTAAAAGGTACAAATAAGTGCGTGATAACGTATGTGTTCACTTGACTGAATTTATTTTGTCGCTTTATCATCTCTATTCCCAAGCATTACACTTCCTGTTTTAGTGAACTCCACACGGACTATCATTGCAAAATACTAGTGTAAAGTAGATGGAAGAACTGGAAGAAGTATCATAAAGTTTTTAATACTTGGTATTATAATGTCTTCCAGAAAAATAAAAACCTTTAGACAAATAATATTACAACATTGAAGATATGCTTTCAGCACAGAGCACAGCCTTAAGGCAGGAAATATAACACAAAAGGCTGAGTTTAGCCTTAACCAATGCTTTTTTTGACACTAAGGAATTTACGCAGACACACATCGAAAAAGTAAAATGTTTATTTTGTGTGTGAGATGCATGGGCGGTTGTTAGTGAAAGTGTGTGAAAGCTGCTGCTTTAAGGATTGCGGATGCATGCGTACGCTTTCCCTTGTCTGCACTCTCAGCAGACTAATCCTGTGTGTAAAATCGTGCCTCTATTCAATTCAATTGGATTTGGCTTTGACTTGGTTTTAAAAATACATTATGCAATCTCAACGATGCGAATCTAATCAGATATTTTCCACTAGATCTAGCAGCACAACCCCGGCTGATCACACACAGCCAGGAGCTGCAGAAACGGAGAAAGGAGCATTCTGAAAAGGTACATGGTATAGTATATCCCATTACATTTTCGTATGTCATACACCAGCATAGTAAAAAGATCAATGTACCCTCGGTCATGCCATTCCATTCATTGAATGAAAAAGAAATCGTCTTCATGCTTCTTTTCTCAATCGACTGAAAGAATGAGTAAGTGAAAGACTGACCTAAGGAGACGTGTTTTTTTGAGATGGGACTGGATAGCGGAGGAAAAGTTTGTTTGAGAAGTTTTTTGACGTTTAGTCTGCATGCATCATCGCATTCATGCACGCTTTCTTTTCTGGCTAGAAGGAGAATGTGCAGTCGACCAAAAGATGGAGATGAAAATACCGGTTAAAATGACTATAGAAAACTTTGAATAAGTTGCATATACATACATGTATACAGAATTGAAAAACTATGTTTTAGCTTTAGCTGCGATATTAACGCAATATTTACACTTTGATTTCATAAAAATAGGCGTGTTCTATTGTAGTACGAGTTGAATGTTCAACTCGAAGAAACCATTACAAATAAAATATTTTTGCCTTGTCCCCTTGTCCGTTCCGTGATCGAGAAAAATCTTATTTTTCTTGATGACAGAAAGGTCGGGTTTGTTCATAATTTATTTTTAAACTTACAGCGTATTGTAAAGTATTTAGAAAGAAGTTCGAAAACTGCATCGAAATTTTCATATAAAACTAAACTCATGGAGTTAGTATTTACTCTTGTTAATTTTCGTAGCTAATTTGTTAACAGCTAATAAATTTGTTAGTTACGAAGATAACATTTTTATATTACGCTAATTCAATATGGAACTTGCCAAGTTGGATGGCTTTATTCCACTGGATGGTTACTTCCCTTTGGACAAAGCAGACTAAAACTTAAACTGAAGAAACGTGGTTTTAGATATAGCCCTATGGTATGGAAGTACATAATATTTAGAAACAAAAACAAAGGAATAAGTAACCAAACGTGACAATGATAAATATCCTACAATGTTTTATTTATTCCATTCATTTTACTCTTCATATACGTAGCAGTTTTCCGTTGTAATTCTGCTTGTTTCAGCTTTGGACTGTCTCAAAAGCAGAGAGAAAGAATCTCATTACAATTATTGCATTCCTTTCATTATGCAGCATAGTTTGTACCATGATAATCACTGGTGTCACAAGTTGTGCAAAATCAGCACATTTAGCATGATGTATTGTTGTGTTATTTGTATTTGTTATATAATAATATAGATTAGGTGACATGCAATAACGGAACGGAACAACAAACAAGACAATATGTGATAGTTTACGTTTGTTGATATACACAAGTAAGTATATAGGTATACATGAAAAACTGTTTCCGTTTACAAAGTAGATAATATCTGATTTCTCCGAAGAAATATTTTGGTTTAGTTACATAATATTAATTATTAAGAAACCGTTTTTATTATAAACATTCATCTTACCCATGTCCATTTTAAGTAATAAACGCAAGAGATTTGAATGTAATCAGTTAAAATATAATACGATTCATGCCAGAATAAAATGTAATATGTAATATGGTTTATTGCCGAGTTTTTATTTGAGGATGACCCATCAGTTAACAAATCCAAACGTATTTCATTAACTTTAAATGTGTATAATCTTTTGATAAATAGTGTGGTAATTATTGGGGAAATTGTAATTGTAACATAAAGATTGCATTTAATCCCCTCCGGCCATTGTGGTAGTAGGTGTCGTCAATTCGTAACATCCATTCAAAGGGTATGAACATAAGACACGGTTAGGAATTACGCAGTCAATTGCTTGGATTCTGGAATTGCTGGCATTGCTTCCTTTTACTAGGGATAGGCAGGTCCTTGCTGGTAAAATCAAGTTATCCTCAGGCATGTCACTGTAGTCGAGTTCTCCTGGCGTACAAGTAGTATTTAGGGAAAATCGTTCGTGATTTTCCTTGTCTATTCCATCAATCCAGTAAGCTAATAATTTTAAACAAGGTTTTCGAACATTATTGTACTGACCACAAAACATCCAAAACCAATGAAAAATTATTGCAAAGTATTTAAAAACGATTCAAATAAACTTACTTGCCGCATGCGATATTGCTAAGCGTAATTGGTTGTATATCGCATTATTTGTGACTTTGGCTAGCTCAGCTCCTTGAGATTGACAGAAAGAGATACCTTGATCTCGGGATCGCTGAGAGCAGATATAATATAAGATTTTATTGTTTAAAAAATTACAAAAAACAAAATAATCATTAAAATTTGATTTGTTAAAAATGTCGAATAAATAGTACCAGAATTGTGGATGTGTCCGTAAAGTACAAATTATCTCCGATAATAATGCTATTTTTTATATCTGTAGAAATTCCTGCTGTATAAGGAAAAATTTAAAACAAAGACATAAGAATTGTGATTGAATGGAAATTAACTATCCTAAACGATTAACAACTTGTACTCTAATTACTTAATTACCAGATTTGGTGTAAACAAATGTCAAAGTCAGGACGGCCAGGCCGAAAAAATATCTGGAAAAATACATAGTGGCAAGATTGGATTTGAAACTTTAAACGATACGTAAAAAGTAACTGAAGGAAAAATGGATTAAGTATGGAATCTAAGCCAAGTATTTTAATGAGTGACGACTGCCCAAGTTTGATAATATGTGACTGGCGATGCGGATGCATTTTCTCTCTTTATATATTTCAAAAGTTTGAAGCTTCCAAAACCGCAGCGGAAGGAAATAAGTGGAAGGCAAATATTACCAAGTAATAACGGAAACGAACAAATTTTACCAGGTACTGAGTGAGTATTGTTTACCTCTTTCATACGTTGTTAAACAAATATCATTTTCTAACAAAATACAAAACTTAAACGAAATATGCGGTGAAATTTCAAAGTAAAACAATGATTATTTAAGAGCCATTGGATTCAGATCTTTGTTTGCGTATTTACATTTAATCAAACATCATTAAGTGAGTATTGATTGGATGATTCATAATATTCAACAAAGGAAATAAGTGCATTGTAGAATCTGTTTACATTTCAGCCAAAATCTCTAACATTTTACAGAAAAGCGATGAGCCAGAGAGAATCCAGTTAGGTGAATCATAATTTATAGTATCTGTATATTATGTGATACAACTAACTTACAGGCAATCAATACTATAACTGACAATGATCATATTTTTTTTAACTGACAGTGTATATTTAAATTAACCCTATGGATAAAACATAAAACACTATATTATCGGATATCTGCAATAAATTGTCATATATATATAAATGAAAACAAAATTAGCAAACATTTAGATCGGTAACAATAAACCGTTTTATATAGGCACTGTACACACGCATATCTTATCATTGGTGATCGGTCATTACTAATTTACTGAGCTACATTACTTAAAATAATTTTTTATTTCATCATTCGCATTAAGGTAACATCAAAGTGTTGGGTTTCTATTTTCTATACAAAAAATTCCATAATATACTCAAGCTATATATTATCAGCATGATATTGATTGACTACTGATAACCTCTGACGTTTATCTATTGAACGTTTTAATTTTGACCTGGTAGACGTTACGTCACGATGAAATAAACCAACAACGGATATGTGCATTTGGAAAAGAAACCATCTCTTTTATGTTATTACTGTGGAGGAACGAATGGGTAAAATCTTTGTCACTAAAAACGGCATTCTAACCTGCTGGAAAATAATAAAAAACTGAGCGCCATCTATTTGGAAAAAATTGAAGGAAACCATACAAGTAAATGAGTTGACAGCTGAACTTTCTCCACAAGTACCATAGATAGATCTCATCCTTTGTCTCTTTTCACTACTGCATGTTAGGCAGACAACAAAATGATCGAAGCTACTATTAAGCTGGTGCAATGAGTAGACAAATTTGACAGAAATAAAAAAGAAAAATTCAAATAAACAAAGACAATAAGACTTAATTTAACATTTATGAATCGACTGGCCTACTGAAAAAATTTGAAGCTTTATTTTCGTAAATGACATACAACGCGTAATCCATTTCAATACCACAATAATTCAACTTGGCGATTTTTACAAGGTTACTTTTAATTCACACCAGTGGATTTCAGTGGATGATGTTCGATTGGTCCCACTTCAGTAACAGCTCCGAAGCCCCATGAACTCAAGAGTAATCTGTCCATAAGTTGATAACCGATAAGGCATACTATTACGACAAACAACATCAGTCGCCAATTACGAGCCCCCGGTCCTAGTAAATTATCATTTTCTTGAACTTCAGCGGCCACTTCATCCACTCTTCCAGGTTGCACTACTGCTACTTCCGCTTCTTGCTCCGCTTCACGTGGTTCGGGTGCAACAATTTGAAAATTATTATTTTCTCTATCCTGTACAACTTGTTCTGGCGATGGAGACGGTCGAGACAGGTATGCTTCATCTATCATGTCCTTGTAATAACCGTTTTCAACAAAAATTCGAAAATCCGCTGCACTTTTAATTATCTTTGGATCTTCAACGGGCAGTACTACTACACCGTCATCTGAAGTGATCTCGCTTTTACGCCCAGTTTCTTGATCAAGTGAGATTGACTGAATTTCAATGGCTGAAGCTGAATTAATTTCGGCTTGTGACTGAAGAAGCTGATGAAAGCTAAACGTGTCGCCACCATCTCCGATTACCTCTCCGTTGCCATTTTCGTCAAACTTGATTGGTAGCCATACAAGTTCCATGGAAGGGTCTGAATGATTCTTGTTAAGGTCAAGGTTCATATCAGCTACCCATTTGGATATCACACTTGTATCGTCGTTGTCCATACTGCTATAACAAAAACTGTACGCACGAAATTCAATTTTTTAAATTAAAAACCTATCATTGAATATTGAATATCAACGATTATCATTATTGGTGAAGTGATAAATAAAATTAATTTGATGATAGACAATACATTTATCATTAAAATTGTAAAAAAGTTAATGGAGTTTATTTTAATTGCTTCAGTTTATTTTTTTTAAATCAAGTTCCCTTTGGTAACTTATGATGACAGTGGTAGTGGTGCAGGTTTAAGATAACCATGATTGATGTTGAGTCATCGAGGTATCAAGGTATTGAGTCCTTGCGACTTGGAATTGTTCTTCAGAAAATTTGATTTTCGGTGGTCAATATATATTTCAGGCAATACTGACAATGCGACTAAATAGCAATATTATTAAAATGTTTCTACAAAAGTTTAATAAACACAATAAAATGAGAACTGAACTTGTTCATTTTATTTTATTTTCATAGAAAGTTATATCTTCAGCAGCCTCTTGAACAGATAGTTTGCCACCAAGACAAGTTGGAAGAATTTCTGGAGATGTAATGTCAAGTAATTCGGAAGGAGTTTGATTAGTTGAATACATGAATAACTGAAATTATAGCAAAAAAAATAAAAAATATATATTGACATTTGTTAACATCCTTCGGATAGCAAATACTAGTAAAGACTTACTCTGGACCTCAACTTCAAGGGAAACAAGGGCTTAGACATTTTTAAAACTAGACTAAACAACTTTGGCATGTTCAAATAGTAGGCCCCTTTGATTTTAATCGGGAAAGAAAACTGTTGAAACCAATCAACTCAAAATTACAAAATGATTTAGTAAAAACAAATATAAAGAAAAATAATAATTCTGGAAATTCCTACCATAACGGCGTTTCTCAATCTTAACACATTTGGCATTGTGTGCTGCTTTGCGTGAGTTAGCCCAAATCCTTTTGCATTTTCAACTAAAATGGCTCCGTGTTTCATCGTGTCCGGTTCTTGCCAAAATTTTTCGCATACCAGTACTGCCGCTGTTGTGATATCCTCCAACGTGTGCACATTCGCATCCCATTTTGCTACATGAAAACAACAGTAGGCAGGGTGGATTATTAACTATTCAAGGCTCGCCCATATGAGTGTACAGTAACAGAAACTATGCTTATTTTGTCAAATGCTTTTTTACTCATATCAACAAAAACAATCCTTCGGTTAAGCTTATCGCGGTTCTTCAACATTCCCACCACATGTCTTAATATAAGTTCCCGAACTTTCTCTGGAATATCATCTCCAGGAAATACTTCGGGATAAAAGTGAAACCGATTTTCTGCATACCGGCGCAGCTAAATATTTAAAAATTTGGACATTCAGTGAATTCAGTCCATAATTTACTCTCAGAGTAAAGCCTCTTCAATTTCATCAATGTTTTCTAACAACTGGTTTTTCCATACCGTATCCCATGCAATAAATGAATTGTTCTTCCTTCCCCGGAGATAATTGAGCAAAAGTGCATCGTCAACCTTCACTTTTTCCAAGTAAAGTCGTACTTCAGTGCAGTTCGATGACTCTGAATTCAGATATTCTATACAATAAAAAATTAAGTAGGTTGTTACTTTTGGGAAAATTCAGGTATGATAAGTATTAATTTTAATTAGCCAATGCATTAAAATTACCTTCAATATATTGCTTTATACTTGACAGACCCTCCACTTCAAACTTATTGTTCTGCTTAGTGGCACTCCCCGGAATATTAATATTAGCACGAAGAGTCTCCATGATTTGTGTAATTCAGAATTAAAAGTATTTTTACCCGTTAAAAGTTCTCCTAAAATCACTGAAAAAACTGTAAATCAAGTAGAAACTTGTTTGAAGAGCTAAGATCGATGAAATATTCTCCAACTTGGTGTGTATCAGGCTGAATGAAAACTGAGCTCCAGAAAATAGCATATTTAAATAAAAAAGCATACCCATTTATTATTACAATTGCTTCTTTATTGCACAAACCAGCAACGGTTTGATTTTCCTTTTTCTGATAATGGCGATGATTGTGGTAAAATTGCGAACTTACGATATTTACGATATCAAATAATATGGATATATTTTGAAGTAAATAATTATAATCTCTGAGAAGATAATTTATATCAGGATGAGGAATGACTTTTAAAACATTAGTGCAACCTCAAGTAAGCTAACGTCACAGATATCAATTTTGTTGCAGATTTTCCTTAATATGATGATAGGATACATGAGGGGATTTTTCAGGAAAATACTTAGACGTGAGTTGAAACATTTTTGTTAAAATGTTGTCCATTAAATGCAGTATATAGCTTTACGGTTGATCGGGTTTTCAGCAATATAACCATACTAATCACCAACCCTTAGGCAAGCATTAACCTTTTTACAGTAAACATGCCTTATTGGTTTACTTTTACTGCACAATTCGCAAAAATGATGTTTAAACGGGTAAATATCATTAGGTACGGTATGGTAAAAATAACAAATTTCTTTTTGTTCGATCGATTAAACATTAAGTAGGGAAATCAATTTTTCTTTTATGATAACAATCAATATTCAATTTGAATTTGAAAGATGCAAGATTTGCAGTTGCTCAATTTGCGATTGTGACGTGTGCGGTAGACCCAGATTTATATTTAATTTAGCTCATATATAAGATATTATATCTGTTATGTTACTTATGTTGTAACTATATTTGAGTGGGTTCCTGCAAGTGTGCATTTTAAATGTAGGTATATTTTCTTCACTTGCAGTTTAGTTTTAAACTTTTAGTTTAAAATACAGCACGGACGTAGTGAGTAAAATTATTTTAAGTTAGAAATAATAATAAGCATTTGGAAGCTGCATGGATAGGCATTCGGTTAGATTCGGTTTACACAGTTTTCCTACATAATTACAGACTGCGTCAAAAATTATGCCAGAAGTGCGTCTCGACCGTTCTTGCGTACTACAACTTGCTACAAATGTAGCCTTTGTGCTAACTCAATGCTGGATTCAATGTATCAGAAAAATTAAAGCTTATCGCATTTTCATGATGATCCGCTGGGCTAATTATGCTTTGTAAAATTGCAGGATTGCATCAGGAGTAAGGAGGATGTGAAGGAATACCTAACATTATTTCTTGATAGCAATATTTGCATACACAACACAATTGGATTTTCCATTTTATTTCGGTCGGGACTACGCATTTTTTGTGGTGTTTATATAATTATTTCTCCCTCACATAATTGCTCTTCATTTCTGATTTACAAGCCCAAAAAATCCTTTCAGTCAAAAAATTTAATGAGACTGTAATTTTATCTAAGCGATTGTTACACATAGCGTAGCCTGGCAGATTTTTACGAAGAGTTGGTTTTACTATGAATTTGACATTTGGATATCTTTGACTGGTGACTATAATTTTGTTCAAGTCTCTCCAGTAAACTACTGTTTTACATCTAGTTTTGTTTTGAGAAGCTGCTCATCAGTCTTTCATTTGTCGTTCATTTGTTCTTTGGTTTGAGTAAACTAAACTATACAGATACGATAAAATTAATGTGGAATCGAATTTATCGTGCAATCAATCCTCGTTGAACCGTAATGTTAGCAAATTAGAAATTTTCCGCGAACATGAAAATCTCATCAATTTATATCTGGTTTACTTTATGATTCTCAATAATACAGATCAAAGGATCAAATTAAATAATATTCTACAAAAACCAATGACCAAGATTAACATTTTGTTGACAGAAAATAAAAACATTTGTGACAAGAATGACTCATATCTTCATGACCGGAGAACGACAATTTCAATTTGCGACGCAAAAAAGAAGATTCACATGAGAATGAATCATGTAAAAATGTGCTTTAGTTCAAACCAGATTTTGTACTTATTTTACTATTTTATCGTTACCTTTGAATTTTTTAGATAAACTTTGGCACGATTATAAATCTAAAAGAGTTATTCTTTTAAATCATCCATATGTATTTGCTTTTCATTCTCATGCAAGCTGTAGCAAAGATTAAGTTTTGTAACAGCAAAGGAACTAGTATCAGTGCGATTGGGAAAAAATGAGAATCTAGATGATATTTGATAAGAATTAAGATGATCAATAAAGGTCAGAAAATAGATTGGTTGCTGGCTAATTCATTCCATTCCCTTACATAATGTACGCACTCACTGTCTCTAAATTATACCTTTGTGCAATATACCTAATTACAACTAAGGAAAAGAAATTATAGTAAATAAAACGTAGCAGATCTGCAGAGGATGTTGCTATATATAATCTAGAACACATGAGCACCTTTAATCTTCAAAAGAATATTATACGTTTCCGACTAAAGTTGAATGAGTTTTAGCAAAGATTCATGCGTACTTAAAATGGAGTTCCGATGACTGACTTTGTGCTAAATAAAGTTTTATTGAATTATGTAATTTCTGATGCACAGTTAAATATTTATTTGCGTTATGCTGACTTATATTTTTATCAAATTAATATAAATAATACTAACAATTGGCAATATAGCTTTATCTTGAAATTTGCTGTGT
Source organism: Entomobrya corticalis (assembly GCA_034694325.1). Taxonomy (NCBI): domain Eukaryota; kingdom Metazoa; phylum Arthropoda; class Collembola; order Entomobryomorpha; family Entomobryidae; genus Entomobrya; species Entomobrya corticalis. The sequence goes on from JAQFYG010000051.1 coordinate 39,148, forward strand.
ATGTTACATATTCTGAGTATTTTTTTTTGTATGGTAGCTTCTAAACAGCATAATAATATTATTATTTATAGTAAGCTGAGGGTTTCCAGAAATGCCTCCTCAAATGACAAAGGTCCACCAAGGATTATTGGCAGCTCGTTTTTAGGAATAAGCCGGTGAATTTCTTGATATCCGGATTCTACTGATGAGATAACTAACTAATCAGTATAAATAAATAAATAACATCATAAGTTATAAACATGAAAAAATACAGATTTTTAGACAAAAATGATGCCATTTTAGAGCATAAGCATAAAAGAAACGCTTACTCTCTCCTTCAGTTTTCTAGGAAAAAATGGCCTTCCCAATGCAAAGGTATATCGAATAAAATTCGGTACGTTCACATAATGTAAGGCTTTTAACTGAATTGGGAATGACTGCTGTGTATGTTAAAGTTAATAAAATGCGTTATCAATAATAATTTTTCATATTTACGTTTTAAAATATGTATGTAATGTAGAAGATAAGTGATTACCCAAAAGACTTTTATCAATTTTCTTATTGAATTTAGTGAATACTGCCTAGCATGCTTTAGTTCTACCCCAAGACTCTGTTGAATATATGTAAAGCCTTGTTTAGCAAAGTTTTCATCTTTTAAAAGCGTTTCCATCAAACGAATGAAAACTACAACCATGTCCTCCAAAGAGCACAGGTCAGGATCCCAAGCACCTGTATAAATATTCAACTGGATTAAAGTCATATTCCATAGACCACTGAGTACAAATGCTTCTTTCATGTTCGGTTTCATTTCAGAATATATAAATAAGATATGCTTATCTTACCTGCATTAAAAATGACAACATACCGACCATAATTGTCTCGAGCTTTCAATACACCAAAAATATTTTTGTCTTTGACATGAGCTACCACTTTTGATGGAATTATGCTTGGAAAAAGTTCAGGACATTCGTCAAGTCTCACTTCTGCGTTGCGTTTCAGCTGCATCAAATTACATATTAATTTTACTAATTTGTTGTCCCAACCATCAATTTATTGTGATGATTAAATATAGGTTCAAACAGCGTATATCTATGATGTTTACGTACAGTTTCCCATGCATACTTTGAGCGATATTTTCTTCCCCAAAGGAAATGCAATAAAACTTGGTCATTTTCAGCAATCTCCCTCATATAAAATCGAACTGACTCACTGCTGCCACGGTCATTCTGTAGAAACTCTAGAATATTAAGAATTGTGCATAATAACTTTCTGCATTCTTATTCAATACAATTCTTATGTAGCTTCGTTTCACCCACTGCCACTTTTTATTCCATTCAGTGAGCTAAATGCCCGTTATTAAATCATAAAAATAGCTCGAATTTTTTAAACGTAGCTAAATATTCACCATTATTAATTGAACGCATTTCCCTTAGGCCAAGCTGGTCTTCAATGGTTAGCGTCATTTTTGGACAAAATGAACAAAGATAGTTTTTTTCTCTCGTAAAACACGGTCCAGTTACCTCACGTATATGACCGGTATATAAACTTCGCGTATACGACTTGAGTGACGCAAACGTCTCATTTTTCAAATTAAATATTCTATTTTATTTATATTTTATTACATTATCACTAACACTATATCTAAATGCATGGCATTTATCAACTAATCTTTATAGCATGCCAAATTTCAGCTCGCAGTAGTCGCTGAGATTGGAGCAAGAGACACTGACGATAAAAACTGGAAATTCTGTCATCAAATTGAACATGGATATTCATAAATGCACTGGATAGAAACTTATTTTAAGTCATTTAATAATTATCAAATCATCTTCATTCCTATAAACCATGACTGACATTAATTAAAAGCAACTAAAGTAGTTCATTAACCAAGATTTCCAGAAAATATCTTAGCTAAGATTGAATGTTATACACAATGTAACTTATTTACAAACAATCCAGCATCCAGGATTTACAAGGTCATGATCATCACATTTTTAATAAACTCATATCTATATGATGGGCATCCACTAGTATCATTAAAATCCACTTTTTCCAAGATTTTGTCTCTCTCACATGCTTGCCGTCATGCTAAGACTGTTTAATGCGTTCTCGTTACTTTTTTTCAAGATGATGTCTGATGTTAATAATGAACAACCAAAACTGACAGGTTGAGAAGCGTCAGCCCTATTTGATGTAAACTATAAAAAAGGATGCGATTCATAGACGTAAACCGTACATTTAAGATAAACGATAAAGCCAATTCCAATATCAATGTAAGTACTTACTTATAACTACGTATTTAGTTCATTTTGAAGTTTATACGATGAGTGATTGCTGGTGGCGAGTTCTTTAGACCTAACGAAGAAGTACTAGCTATAAAAATATATAGAATGGTTACAATGGTTGCAATTTGCAGCGATCATTGTTTTAGCTGAGCCGCAGCCGTGACTATGCAGGAGTAGGTAGTCTGGTTATACGAGTTGGGCAAAAAATGCAAAATGCCTTTGTGGTGGATAACGAAAAAATATAATGAACATCATAGCATTTATAGTAAAGGTTTTTGATCTTCGTCTGCGTACGTAAGAAAATCTTACCTTTGGTTTTTAGCGAAAAGAATCATATTGATATAAATATTGCATTGAATTGTTTATATTGTATAACACTCAGACGTAAAATCTATGCTTGTAATGCTGGAAATTTTTCATCACGGAATGGCTAAACGCCTCGAGGAAGTAATCTCAACACATTTTTGTTCGTAACTTGTCCCAGCAAAAAACTGAATTGGTCCTTCAAGTATTTTGCAGAGATTTTTTTGATGCGGTCATTTAAAGGTTGAATTCAAACACTTTAGAGAATATGCAAGAAAATGCGTCGAGAGAACTTGGTAATTGTCAATCTTTTAATCATGTCACATTCCTATTTCTAGATTATAATATCACACGTCAACGGGTAATGTGACATACTTTTTTTATTACAATTACATATATTTTTGTCGAATTACATACATTCAATTCAATTAAGTGCGATGATAAAGAATAAAAATATTTGTTACATTATTTGCGTTACGATAATATACTATTTCTACTTCATATAAATACTAAAGTTTTAAGTTTGTAAAATTATTTCTACGACAAGTTTAAGGTAAAAATAAGGAACAATTTTTCATGTACCTGCACAAACAGGTAAAATCACCCGTGAACCATTACTCGACTTTGTCCACAATTTTAATTTATCTATCTAATGTTAACACAGCCATTTGGATCAGGAGTACATATTCAAATTTTTATATTGCAACATAAAATGTATCGTAAGTAATACTAACTTGTAATTGATTAGATAAGAACATTGTGCAAATCGATTACAAACTTAATAATTAATTTTAATTATAAGTGAATAGATACTACTTTTAATGAAGTTTTAGTATGGAAAGATCAACTGCTTCATGATCTTCCAGTTTGCCACCTAAAAACTTTGGTAGAATATCAGGCGAAACGCGTTCATGAAGAGCGTCAAACTTCTTCCCAGATGATGTCAGCAAAAACTATGAAATACCACAGACCAAATTCCCACGTTATTAAACTTGAATTTAAAAAATTATGCATACGTTATTGTAGGTATAATGCAAAGCAAAACCTCTTCATCATTCATTTAGCCCCACATAATAATACTATTATAAATTGCACTGAACTGAAGAATCATTATTGCTGTATATTGAACCGATGGAATTTTTTTAGATTGAACTGTTTTTGTTTACGTACCCGTTCTTTGAGTTTCTTAGGGAAGAATGGTTTAATGATTCCGTAGATGAAAGTAAGAATATACGGAAGATTCAGGTAATACACACCTTTCAGTTTCAGGGGGTACGCGTACTGGAATAAAGTTAACCAAAGAACAAAGAATATTATGTGATGTGTCAAAAGTTAAAAAATATTATACAAGATTTCATTCCTATATGTCTATTATCTAACAGTGCACGAAGCGTAATAACTTGTAATTATAATTATTACCCAGAAGACGTTCATAAATCGAAGCATTTCATTTAATGTGTATTGTTTAGCGTGTTTCATTCCCATTCCTGAACATTCCTGAATGAATACTATTCCATTGTTTACACAGTCTTCATCTTCAAGAATTCGTTCCACCACATGAACTGCTACAACCAGAATTTTTTCAAGCGGATATTTTTCCGTGTCCCATCGACCTAATTTATTCATTCAAAGACAAAAAGTAATGAAAATTAATATATAATTTGAAGGAATCAAAATATTGGTCTTTGAATTCAATTCAAATCAAGATATCACTAACTCGCGTCAAAGTAACCAACAAGTCTTCCTTTGCTATCACGATTTTTCAATATTCCAATGATATGATTGTCAAAAAGAGGCATGGCGTCTTTTGGAAATTGGTCAGGAAAAGCTTCCGGATACGTGTCATAGCGAACTTCTGCGTACCGTTTAACCTGAAAAGCATAACGATAATGCGTCACTGACCACAGATTTAAAAATTACTAAACCGCTATATAATCCGTTTTCGCGGTGCGTGTCTGTAAAAGTATGTGAAAACACGTAAGCTATTTGGTACCGTTTCCCATGCATGTTTTGGTCGATGTTTCCTTCCTCTCAAGAAGCGCAACAACATATACTCGTCGTCATTAATTTTGGTAAGATATTCTCGAACTGCTTTACTTCCTTCGCCGCTTCCCAGAAATTCTGTTACATTTTAATTATATTGTTTATTGTTTAAAAGTCTATGTCAGTGTCGACAATCATATATTCAACTTGAAACCTGTACCTTGATTCATGGCTCTCATTTCCCTTATTCCTTGCACCTCCTGCTCCTTGATATTAACCTTATTTTTCTTTGCATCTTTGTTGTCCATCTTGTAATTTATTTTTGAAATTGATTCACGTTTCAGGATTAGTTTGAACTTACACTTGCTACACTTTCTCGTTGAAAGAATATTGCCATCAGATAACTAATTTTTCACAATGATTTGTTGAAAAGGGTGTATGCAACAAACGGTGGTATGGAATTGTAAATTTTTGTTTTCGCCAATGAAAATTTTATTCTACAAATTTTTAAAACAAATTATTTTTTGCAAACAAAAACAAAAACTTCCTCCAAGCCTGCGCAATGTTTCTTTTCCGCTTGAGCGTGTGATAATGACAATAGTACTAAAATTCTTCGAAGGTTGACAAGACTTCAGAGACTACTAACACTAATATTCTCTGTAAAACAAAAACAGGCACCTAAATGGTGGTTTATTTTTTTGGGGATTATCACAGCTTCCAGTTCTGTGCACAAGAAGATGGAGTGCGTAAGCACAGCAAGTACGTTCTACTCTCAGCCACTTCGTTTTAGTTACTCAACACCTATTCTGTCACTTCACATGAACTTGAAACAAGTTTTTTGTCAGGCAGATAGTCAACCTCGAATCAGTTATCTGAAGTTGTTGATGCTGCGCCGCTGCGGGTTGCAGAATACATGCAAAAAATATGTATCAAGGTATTCTAGCATTTAGCTTCGTTTAGAAGATCAAAAATAATATGTTATCTTACTTAACAGCATTATCATACCATACCACCACCACTCCACTTATGAACCAGATAAAGCCACAAATGCCCTTTGAGTTAACAAGAGCATGCATTGCGTAATCCTTCCCATATTGCAACAACTTTAAACCTGTGTTAATAAAATGATCATTATTTTAGCAACTAAAGAATAAGTAGAGTAGAATGCATATATATTAGAGTTCTCTTCATCACTAGTGTTCATTTTTCACTTCAATATAACATGCCATGCATGCAATAGTATCACATCATGCATCGTTACATTTCAAACTATTAATTATTTACGCTAGCTGATCTCAGCTACGTATTATAATAGTTATTTCTGGACGACGACGTCTGGAGAATCGGACAATAATGTAAATAATATAATGAGTTTAATAATTTAAAAAGCCCCATTTCACATTTTGGTACATTAGTATTATGGCCGAGAGCTTGAGAACGCATGAGCAGTTTGCAGAAACAAAGCAGGGAAAAATGTAGACCAGGACCAGCAGGATCTTTTTGCCCTAACGGGTATGGAATTGCAATTAATTCACAAGAAATCGAGTTCAAGTTTCAGAACATACTATTATCTATAACTACATTAAACTTCACATAAAGCTAAAATTAGTCGCAAAGAAATCATGAATGATTCACTCATACTATAAACTATGCTTTTTGTGTGATTGTGATATGAAAATATTGCGCCGTCATTTTCGCTTCTGGCTTCAAGTCAGAAGCGAAGTTATTGGCAGTTCTAACATTAGAACTGAGAATAACATTGGTATCTATTTCAAGTAACTCACTATCAAGATGACCCATCCTTCCAAAGACACCGCAAGAACAAAAACAAGATCAGGCGATGGGATGTAAAGATACCAAAGCAGGGCTTCTTCATTTGATTGTTCGAAAAAAAGTAGCAAAAAACGTAATTAAGAAAATATATAGAGTTTTCTCGTTGTAAACCAATGTGCTCATGGTAGATCATCGTGGCATATTAAATATTTGGACAAGATAAGGCATATTTTACAATTCATTGTTATGATCATTTAATTATGATTTTATAATGATAAGTTTGCATCCGGACCTTCTAGAATGTAGTTAAAATAATCTATAAAAACCAAGATGCATGAAATTTAAAAGGTTTCAAACGAAATTCTCATTAACTAAAGTGCAATTTCATTTGGTGTGCTGGAAAGACAAAGATGTATAATACCTGTATGTTATTTACAATTTTCGGAAAATGAGTAGAAAATTTCATGATATATATTTCTGTGAAGGTTTCATCTCTTTCATCATGAGATGCATCTGTCTTATCTTAGATTGATGTAACTTGCTTCTCATTATCATTGAACCATATTTCATGTGGGTACCTTCGGCGAAATTGAATCGGTTAGATTTTAAAATGGTAATATTATATGATATATGAACACGACATTAATATCATTCTTTAAAATTATTTGATCATTCCGTGTTGACTAAAGCAATTTATATTTTCTGTGTGATCTCAACCCTCTCATTTCAAAGTCATTATCAAGTCACGGTTTGATACCGTTTATGAGACGACGTTTCGTATCGTGAAAATATTCTGGAAAATCCAAAGATGGGAATATTTTTTCTAGAAATTAAAATTATAAAATGCTGAAACACGAGAATGAAGTAATGAAATTTGTTGATATATATTATTCAAGAAAAAATAAGTATGTTATTAATATTATGGCAGTTTGTGATTCGCATCATGCGCACACTATATTAAACAGCAAAACTACAAAAATCCTAAAATTTTAAAATAGTAATATATTATCTACTCATAAACAAAGTCAGGTATTTTTTAATTTGCTTTTTGGTATACAGCATTCAACATTTTCGCTACTATGTGCAAAAAATGTGAGATAACATGCAAGTTTTCTGACGGCCATCTCCTTTTTGCTTGATATTTTTTTGTTTTTTTGCAATACAAAAGTTTTTTCTTTTTACCGTCTATTAAACAACCCACAATCGCACTCTAGATGACTTACAATATGCTCATTTATGATTATACTCTTTAGTTAGCCTACATATTAAAATACTAGATTTACTTAAGCTTGAATGCTGTAATGAAAATCACACATTCATAAGTATTTAGGTTCCAGGTTGTTAACAATAAACGCGTTAGTCTCAAAACCACATACCTAAATGTTATGATAGTATAATAAGTAAACTACCGTTTGTTACAATGCGTTTTGCAGTCAATGTCACCTTTTTACCACCGACTGATTGTTAGAACAAAACCGTTATTCACAGAACCTCCGGTTAACTAATATCAAACAAGCTTCCGTGTTAGCAGATCGTTTATGGAAAATTGTCTTGAATATGCTTTTGTCATTGTTATCGTCATTATAATCAATCTTTTATGAACTATTTCTTACAGAAAATATCGAGAGCTCAATATGATACACAAGACAAATGTATTTTGAGGAATATCCGGAGCCAGAGATTAAATTAAAGCAATTTTGTTTATTATTGTGCGAAAAAGTAATTTATTTTTGGTTGAGCAAGTTTTGCCCCGGTATGGGCATGAGAACATTATAAAAGTATTTGATTATTTTAATAAATTTAAGTAAACAGCTCAACTCCACGTCATATCATATCCTCAAACGCTTCGCTATCTTCGATTTCTCCTCCAAGGAATTTAGGCAGAATTTCAGGACTAACCATTGCATGAATGTCTTCAAAACTTTTACTGCTTGTAGTTGTCACAATCAACTTATTTAAATAAAAATAGAAACAATATATTGATTTACGCCTGTTAAGACAATAAATTTAAACACCAAACTCTGTTATTGTTAAAAATACAAATGAGCCAATATATCTTACCCTTTCCTTTAATTTTCTTGAAAAGAACGGTTTGATCATTCTGTAAACGAATGTCAAGTAAAATGGGACATTGACATAATAAATTCCTTTAAACCTCAATGGACACGCGTACTGAAAAGAATAAATTAACAATGACTTAACTGTTAACTTGTTTTTGTGTTCATAATTATCGTATCTAATAGGATATTATGCACTGTTTTAATTGAACCTGAGCAAATTAAGTTAAGTTACCTACCCATAAGACATTCAAAAGGCGTAGCATGGCCGGTAACGAATAAAGCTTTGCGTGATTCATTCCCATTCCTTCACAATTTTGAATGAAAACAATTCCGTTATTTAGACAATCCTCGTCTTTTAACAGTTTCTCAGCAAAGAAAACCGCAGCTTGTGTAACATCTAGCATGGAAAACTCATCCGTATTCCATTTTACTGTAATGATTTTTGAATTCATAAAAATGTTAACTACTATGAAATCGGGGAGACTAAAGCATAAAGTTTGAAAGTATTAAAAAAGAAACGTACGTCCTTGACAGCATAAAATTCGACGTCCATAACTGTCTCTATTTTTCAAAACGCCAAACATCATATTATCCTGGAAATAGTAAATGCATTTAGGAATTTCATGGACGAAAACTTCGGGATACTGATCAAACCGAACCTCCGCTTTACGTTTTAACTGCAAAAGATCAACAAAGTTTGATTAAAAACTTTATATTTAGAAATTGCATTCCACCCATTTAAAAAAAATAAACTGATTCATAATTACAGTTTCCCATGCATGTTCCGGACGATATTTCCTTCCTTTCAAGTACGTTACCATTAAACCATCATCAGAGCCAGCTTTAGACAAAAAGTCGCGCACTTTCTTACTTCCACCATTTTTCGCAAGGAATTCTTTTGTGACAATTGTTAAATGTAATAAATATATAAATATTTGTCAGATAACTCACAATTATAGTCAGTGATTCTAATAAATATTCAAAGAAATATCTCACCTTTGTTTAGCTGTCGCATTTTTCTCAACCCAGTCTGCTCCAACTCCTTTAAAATTATTTCCTCCCTGTCTTCCATCTTGATCTTATGTATATATAAACCGGAAAATACTATTTTAAAAGTTCACTTCTTCACAATTATATTTATTAACATAAAATTATGTATCAGTAGCAGAAGACGTGTTAGCACTTGAGTTACAAAGTAACGACTAAATAGAGAATTAAGGCTCCTGTCATATTCATTTCACATATGAAACATAATAACTTTTCTCACATATTGTGCAATAAGACACTTTGCTTGAAGACCGGACCTGAAAATAGCTTTCAAACACCCGAAGGATAAATGACCACTCTGAAGGATACGATACAAATAGGCAAAAACTAAGGTGAGCTAGAAGGAGTAAAGTTGAAAATTTCTCACGATATGACTGGCGTTGTGTTTTCTTGAACTGCTGGTGAGTGGACTGAAAACACGAACTATGCAAACCGAAAGTGATTATGATTATTTACCTATGCATGTTCCCTTCCACCTTATTATATAAAACTGATCTTACAAATTACGTTTCTTTTGTCTCGAACAACTCCATATATAGTATATTATAACAAAAAGCGCATCTATCTTTTTATAGAGAACTTCACTATATGCATAACGCTTTGTTCTTGTGTCCGTACTTATTTTTCTCCGCTGCATGGCATATTATGTTATTATGATATTTTAGCAAACGCATATTTGTAGATAGCCATCCTAATCTTCAGCCAAATATTTTAATCGACACTGTTTACAGCGATTTATCAGGTCAACTTTGGAAATAATACCTAGATGTATAGATTTAATATACTTGTAGTGCTGTAGTTTGGAAGATGACTCTATAAAAAAGTCTTAAAGAACAATGCCTGCCGTGCGAATTTTGATCGTCAATACATATATGTTCAATAAATGCCATAAAATAAACCAGTGTGCCCCTATCAAACTAGTTTCTACCATGTGAATTGTAAAGTACATGCATCATTCATGCACTAGCCAGCTGAACGCGCAGTTATACATATCGTTAGATGAAATGGAAAAGCTATTTTGAAATACGTTAAGGAATATAAATTTTAAAATTTCGACTATGCGTTTCTTTTGTTCTGCTCATACATACCAATCATACCATATATAAAATACAGAAGATAAGACAGAATAGCCAACATATCTATCATTAGATCCGGTTGGTGGTATGACACTGGAACATTGTAAGCTATCAACAAATTTTAGTCATGTACTGGTTTTGTGAGCGGTTTGCTTTCACAAAAAATCGCATTTCAATCTTACTCTATAAGTACTTGTGCGAATAAGTCTTATGTAACAATAAATGAAGGAGACATGGAATTTCCATGCTTGTGTGAGTAGAACAAACTAGAAGAATTGCCATAAAACAGTTCGTACTGCTATAATAAGTAGATTTTTTGCTGAATTCGATAATTGCGCAATGCGAGTTGAAGATAAATATTATATGGCCTACAGCTCACCAAAAGATATATGTTGTATGTGGCTATTCAGAAAAAATGTCTGCCAAAGATATGCCTTGTTAAAACTTCAATCACTTCAAGTACTGTCAAGGAACGCAGTAAAGATACTCTTAAAATTTTATTACAAAGTTTAAGGGTGTGTCATCGTTTGTCAATAGCTTCAAGTAAATCAAATCTAGCTTTACAATTTGTTATTGTTAGAATGCATACACAAGTGCACACTAAATTAATCCAATATTAGTAAATTCAATTAATTTGCTGGCTTCGGATTTTCTGATGATCCAAACCATTTTGCTGCATTGTAAACCGTTGCCCGATTAATAAGTCAGCCGATCAACATACTGTCGAATTATATATTTTTAATACAACTTCTTCCAAATTGACTTGCAAAATCTCCAAATCATGGAAGCAGCATTTCTATAAAAAAAATTTATAAGGAAGCATGCATGAGTCGAATATCGATGCATGAAGGAGTGAAAACCTGTAATTTTGTTGCTGTATTCTTGCGTCCATGTAAGTAGTAAGTACACATCTAATCTTACAGCAGTGACGGCGACAACAGAAAACTTGTACGATAGGTTAGTTTCATAATGTTTTTTATTCATGAAATGTTCAAACCCACTTTTGGTAATATGATGACCTTGAGTTGATCATGAAAAAAAAATCATTTGAGTAATGGATGGATAGATGATGGAATTCAGATGCCAAAAGTCAACAGCATAGATAAACAAAACAGTGCGTGATGGAGACCATTATACCAACCTAAAAACAAGAACTGGACATGCTTGTTTCTACTGTTATGTAATACACAAGCACTTTTAAGTAATTTTAATTTTTCTTCTATGTATTCCAAATTAAATCAGGGCAAAGAACAGTACAATTTCAATTCAATGATTGAAAGTATGTTAACCTTTGTACCAATTGTAACTGCCTATTATGCTAATTATAATTAATAAACCGTTTGAATAAAAATTTCTATTCGTTTGCATTGAATATTATCATCTGTCAGAATACAGAATAATCAATTAAACTTGAACTTAACCACCAATGAATTCGACTTTGACATTTACACACATAATATAGAACGTTGATTGATGCTGCAGTTTATGATTGATATTATAACCTGCTACAGTTTGTTGCATAACGTTCATTGACATATTCAATATTTCTAAATGAATATATTATGAAGAGTAGGAACACATCAAATTTGTTATCGGAATTGATTTTGCTTTGCCCGATATTTTTTACGGAATATTAAATATTTAGCATTCGTTCTGCATGTGCTAATGGTTTTTTGTTAAATTTTTGTGGTATGAACCAGTTGTAGTTTCAGCTCTAATGTTGTGAAGGCTAACAAAAACCTTACAATGCACAAACATTTTACAAATCAAATAAAGACCAACTTAAATTGAAGTATATTCAATATTAGTAATTTTCCAGTTAACAAATATAAAATAGCATTGTATTGAATTGAACAATAATAATCAAGAATGCAAATTTAAAATTTGTTTTGCTGCAGCTGCATAACAATTTACATGCATGGGTCACAAATGGCATTAATAAAACATTAAGCATTTCAACAACACGAATTGAAGTAGTGATGATAACTTACAATTAATAGAACTTGTTTGTATACACGTATACGCAACAAAAATACATTCTCTAATTCTAACACTATAAAGCTTAATTTAAAAATACTTATTTATATTCTCACATCCTACCAGTTTTCATGAAAATTAATAAAATTCAAAATGCAATACTTTACATATGTTTTAAAACAGCTTTGGTGTAATTTTAAATTTGATCAAAGAACGGCCCTACTGTATAAAATAAGCTAAGAAATTATTTTAAACATAAATACTGTTCAATTGCAGTTCTGGTAAACAGTTCCATTTAAAATTACCAAGAAGTAATGCTCAATAGATCATTTATACATTCTTAAATATATATTTATTTACAGGACAAGGAGCGAACGAATTATATAGTATTTTATATTCTATTTATAAATTAGAATGTTATAGATTATTGCTGTACTCATATACCAAATCGACTTATGTCTTTAAGAAAACTTCAGAAGATTTTGAAACGTGTTGTGCTTGCATAAACACAAATTTAAATTCCAGCTTCCACTATTGACTATAAGAAAAAATCTGGTGTTCTTACACAAACAATAGAGAAGTCACTTCCTGGGTTTTTGTTCAGTCTTCTTACAAAAATTCTTTCTAGCATCGTGCGAATATTTTCTTCGCTTTTCCCTTCTCGACAGCGTTTTGCATGTGCCAATATATCTCGAAAGGCAATAAATCATAATCGCCTGCTTGGTTTACTGTGCTTGTTTGCATTTCACCAATTCCCTGCCATCCCTTTGTGCTTGTAGCCAACTATCTGATAAGAAATGATACACAGTACACTCAAGTACTAATGGAGGTTGGAGTTGAAACTCAGGCATGCACGTTCGCGGCTTTTGAATTATGACCTGTGTTGCAATCTATCGGGAAATAAGCGTTGGTAAAAACAGCGAACACTTAAAATATGACTTTTTCTTATTTACTAGAGGGTTACATTCAAGATTGTCAATATTTGCACTGTATACACACTACACAAGACAATCTAGTATGTATACGTGATTATTTTCCACAATAATTCAGAGTTAAGTTTATACCTAATCATCAAAAATATATAATTTTAGCATAAGCGTAATTTGATTTAAATGATAGGTTCTTCTCTTCAATGTCATTTTCTAAAATTTTAGATCTAAGCTTTTCAACAATCAATCTGCAATTTTCGTCATTTTTGTTAAGTACATTTCTACAAATAACCGTAAAAAGAATTTACAAAATATATTTGACTTTCCGTTTTACTATCAACAAGATCAACTTTAACTACGTTTGACTCAGGAATCATATTTGGTAGCTCTAAACCGTCTACATTTTAAAGATCTACGCATATCAGTTTCTCGATTCATTACATTGTTGACAATTCCAGAAATTTTTGTAAATGACTTTTTATAGAAATTTGGTCGCATTCTAGCCAACCAATAAAGTTCGACTTCATCCATTTCAATCATAACAGCACATGTTTAGATTTTAAAAATATAGACGATTTAGAGTTAGCAGTAATTGTAGATAGAGTTTGCAGTAATAAATTAATCAGACGACAAAGAAAATTAAAACAAAATATTAAATGCTTCATGAATGTATTACGTACTACGTATTCCCAATTTCCATGAATGCAGTTTACCAAAGATTACAGTTTCTTTAAGAGAAGGATTCGTTCTTTTTTGCCTTTATATTTTATTATAACTATTAATGTCTTATTTTACTTTAAAGTGTATATTTAAGAATTCCTTTTTCGTACCTTAACCTCTCTCTTCGATTCAAGCTGCTAAAAGCTTTTGTTTGTCTCTGAGTTTTCTGGAATTTCGCTTTTTGTCGTGCGATTGTACATACTGTCTGATGCCTGAAGTCTGAACAGCAGACAATAATAAGCTAAGGGTTAGTTAGTTATCATATTTCAACTCAACTATACTCTGAGATCTTGGTAAAACAACAATGTTGAATTTGAATTCCTTTTGACTTTCAATAAGTTTTACATTTGATCACATTGCACCATTTGAAAGCAAAGTTAGAGGTTGAAATAGTGTGTATAATGTCTTTAGAATTTAGATTATACCCCGTTTTCGGCCTGACTTTCGTATTTTTATGCGTCCATCTTATATATATAAGGACCCCTAAAATATTTTCCTATGATTTGAAAGGCTCCCCAGAGCACTACCATTTTCTTTTTCGTTGTCTCCAGCACTTAAGAAAACTTATGGCACTTTTGAGGTTTTGCAAAAAACATTTTGTGTTATCTTTGTTTCCATTTTGCCACCATCATTGCCACTTTCGGTTACCAAAACGTTCCAAAAACCAATTGGACAGGATATCAAGCGGGCCAAATATCTTACAAGTTACAAACTATAACATTTATTTCACCTTATTAGGTTACATCAGTTCTATTTGCAACACGAACTATTAGATATCTGCATTTGCCAGTTTGCCACATACATAATATATTTGAAGATTTAATTTCAACATTTGCGCCAAAAGTACAAGACTTGAAAGTAAACAATGTTGCAAAACTCAGTGAAAACTTTCACTTTCACTATTAATCACTTTATTCTTGCAATTTCTGCTGCGGCGATTCCTTTTCCTCTGCCTTTGCCATTTATGATAAAATATATTTTATCTACTGCTACGCTAAAAAGTAATACAATCTTGAGCAAAGTATCTGGCCACTCTGAATTATTTGCATGAATAATTTAATAGAGACTTGCCATGAAAGAATCCGTTTTTCAGTTTTCGCTTGTTTTGCTTGGCCTAAAATATAAATACATGTAACTTCTTCCAAAGAAGGTTATTCCCAAAGGTACATCAGAAGTTGAATTTCTGTTATGCTAGTAAACATTGAAAGCAAAGAACAACTTTTGGATGACTAGTGGTACAAATGTGGAATTTGCATGCCGTAAATATTTCTTTAATTTTAGCAATATACTACTATCTTTTATCCTTTCTTCTTCCTTCCTCCTTCTGTCTATGTTAAATTTTGAATAATATTCATTCATAATGTGTTATGTGTCATGACTGTTCAGAATAAATTTAATTTGTTGATGCACGTCTCTTTGTTTAGGAAAATTAAATGTAAAAGGAATTCTACAAATCGGTCAAGTTTGTTCAAGTAAAACTTTCCAAAGGTTGCATATTTTTAATTTTAGGAAAGGCATTCATATTGATATAAAAAAGTAACTAAACGTGTCGATTATAATAGATCACACAATAAAGCTTTTTGTTCGCTCAACGGTTTAAATACAAAGTGAAATCGGTGAAATCATTTTACATTTAATATAGTATATATCTCTCCACACATTGCAATCCCACCACCACCAACCATTAAATCAGCTTTCTCTTTGTTTTCTTATCGTCACTCCTATTTCTCTTGTAAAAGCAAAAGAATACCGATGTCTACCAGCTATTAAGCTTGTCACAGTGGTTGTGGTGCTTGATGGCATGAGTTGACAGCGGTATACTAGCGTATATTCTGTGCAGCAAGGGAAGAAACGGGAGAAAGTGAGATCGACGGTTTCATACAAGCCGTGTGGTTATGTTTCCTTGCACCCACATAAATAGCCCAGTATCCTCCCTTCCCAACTTCAGTTCATCTCCAGCTCTCAGCAGCTACTCCGTCAGCAGTGCACTCCGCAAAATGCTGATTTTGAATAAAACCAGTAGAAATCCGGCAGACTAGGGTATTCTCTAGCCCAGAAAACAAACTTCGGTAACATAAAAGCAGTTTTTTTGGCTTTCGCTGCCAATTCTATTTTCTCTTCACTTCCTTATTTACATTGTAGTTTTTACATTGCTCTGCTACATCATTTTCAAAAACTATTTTCCTTTTGATATCAAGCCCAAACGAGGATTCTGACTCGCTCAGTCATAAAAACTAACAAAGCAAAGTAAAAATTCGTCCATTCCCAACTTTCTCATATTTCTCTGTTGATTTTTGCCTACATTGATTTTAACTTTTACTGTGCCCTTCCTCTTCCGGCAAAAACTCATTCAAGCAAAAGAGTGTGACCTCAAAAACTACTTTCGGCCTATCATTTGCAGTAAACACTTGCTGTTTACTGCATGTTGTATAACACCAAAGATTAAAAAAGTGCAACTACTCTTTTGTCTAGTGAAAAACTGGTGCAAACACAGTCAAAGTCAAAGTGTTTGACCACAAAAGAATCTCAAATTGAATGTTCTCATTTAAAGGCTTTTTTGTCTTGTATTCTGCTACATCCGGATTATATTGACTTTTTACCCTAAATAAAAAAGCGCAACACACAGGTCTGACACCATGATTTTCATTGCCAGTTAAGAGAAAATGGGAAAAGTTGGAGTTATTATTAGGGTCGCTGCTTCTGTTGTAACTTTTGTGGTGGTAAACGTAACACCGGCAAATTCGTTTTTCGAGACCTCTTTAGTGTTTCAACACAAGTATTTAACCATCATCTACATCGCAGGAAAGAAGCACCAAGGAGAAACCAGCAGCCGACAAATTCTATTGACTTTCATTGCGTTACTTCACCAACATCATCATCATCGCGATCACATACAGGAACAAGTAGAACAACAACAGCATCATCATCACTATCATCATCAGTTGCAAACTCAATATTACTGAGGTTGTGACATGCAATAACAACAACAACAACAGCAACATCACATTTTTTTCTTTTCTCACTTTCAGCCCGGCCTGCCTAGCCGTACAATTTCACAGACAACTCGTGGTTGTGGCTTGTGACTGTGCCTATATAAGGCAATATTGTCACTAATATTATTGCGACATTGCGAATCTTCGCAGCCGTTCTACCGCACTACCCAAAATATTAGTATGAAGTAACAACACACCAGCAAGACAATATCACGAACAAACGATCTCTTAAAAATTGTCTTTCCCAAGAAGTCAGAGTAACAGAAAACTTTGCAATTTTCTACTTTCCTAGAGATACGCACACACCCTTGCAAAATTGACTATCCCTGTACATTGACAGTATAAACTGAAACTGAAAAAAAAACACAAAGAAGTGATTTGCTATCTTGACTCGTTTTGGTAGAAAAAATAATATTAGCTAGTTTTATAGTGATTCTCACGCGATAAAAATGGGAAAATTGTCCTTTTGATATCCTGAAAATACAGTGGGTGGGTTATAGGTACCTAAAATTTCTACATTACAGCCTTGGTTTCTGGTTGTTGGTGGTGTTGGTTGGTAGAATCTCATATCTTAAGTATCATCACTGATATCATCATCTTATATGTTCTCATGATGTAAAATGAAAGAAAAAGGCATTCCGGCCTTTTATCTGTATAAGTCTATGCGTGTGTGTAACAGCCAACAGCATTAGTTTAGCCAAATCTATGAAAAAAACTTTATATTTTGTTGAGGCACGAGAAGGAATAATAGAACAAGAGATATGAGATAAGTCCAAAAGATACGTAAACTCGGTTAAAGACTTTCTCTTGCTCTTCAGGTAAGACTTTTTTTATCCAGTTAGTAAGCCTATTGTGAAAAGCAAGCTAGACACCAATATAATACTGTGCTACTCCTGACACCAAACAACATTTCCAGCCTGGATAATAATTTTCCTGCTGCTCTGTAATAATAATGACTCGACTACGAACAGCAAGAAGAAGAAGACGATGATAATAATAATCATAAGAGTAATGTCTGTAATAATAATGTCATGGTGGAAATAGCTTCATCTCTTGGTAGCCGACAAGAAGACGACAGACAAGGAGAACAAAAGAAATGAACATTCCGCATATTGTACAGCATGCATTTATAGTACAAAAGAGCAGCAGCGCGGTGAAGAGAATCTTTGTGTGTACAGCAGCAGTAATAGTTTAGGATATTATGGTAAAAGTGCAATATTGGTGAAAGTAGCAAAACGCACTATCATCTTGATCGCTATCATCATCGTCTAGATTTCTTGAAGACTCTTTTCTGTCTGTGCATATAAATACAATATGCTACTCTTTTTTTGTATGAGCGTGTGAATGACATTATATTGTTGCTTCAGCTGAGACGTTATTTCTATAGTATACTGCTGTTGATGTAATAATCGTCTCGAATATCTACTCAACTCCCGTCGTTCTTCTACCCTCATTTCGTGCTAAAATACCAACTTTTTAGACTCAAGTGAAAGAAAAAACTTGCTTATTGGGGATTCCCCCTGCTACTTTTTTTTGCTCTCAGACGAGAAATTACTCTGAGATATATGCATATAAAAATAAACGGAAGAGAAAAAGTGGAACAAGAAAAAGAAGACCGAGAAAGAGAAGAAGCAAAGGCGAGACATTTCCAAACAGAAATTTGCTCGTTTTTTTGTCTGTCGCTCATTCCAATTCCACAAGAGATAGGAAAACTGTTACTACTTATACCACTACCGGTTTTTTCTGGTTTCATTTTTTTGCTTTCTTTCCTGTCCTTTTCACTTACGTTTTCCCTAGTTTTCTTGTAAGCGTATTACCGTAAGTAAAGGAAGAGCTATATTCTTGATATTATTATTATTCATTGGTGAACTTAAAAGAAGGAATATTGTACTCGTATGTGTTTGTATGTCGACTTGACTCTGTGTGTTTCTTGTTCTGTGGGGAGATGCCGTGTTTCATTTCATTTTTTGTGAGTGTCATCGTCTCAGCTCTCATCTTCCTCTCATGCATCACTTCTGCGGTAAATCCAGGTACGTGAACAAAGAAAAAATTAAACCAGAATCCTACACATTTTCATTTAATTCTCAACCGTAATAATGATGAATGCACACATATTCACGAGGTAGATAAAATAGATAAACAAATTTACATACGTCGAGAGAATTATTGTATTTTCAGTGCAGTGCAGAAAAATAAGAGAATTTTTTATATATTTTTTATGAGTACACACTGGAATATTTTTCATTTCTCTATCTTTCATGCTTTTCTGCCTTTTCCACGTTTTATGATTTGTCTACTCTCTGAAAGTTTGGCTAACTGAAATATTCGCTTTGGGTAACTTTTGTGGTTTTTGTGAGCTGTATGCTTTCATTTCCCTTATCATAGTGAGATCCCCGAGCAAAAGTGCCAGTATATAAAACAAAATTGTTTACTCTTTGATGATAACGTATTTTATACTCTAAGATGATAATATAGAGTCAGTCATAAAATAGACTAGAATGTAATTTATTCACGTAGCTGCCGGTCTATGTAATGGTTATCGTCCATTCTTCTAAATAACTTTATAAAGAAACCCATTGCTTATTCTTAAGATAATAAACGAAAAAATCTTCAAATGGAATATGCTGCGTTGTTTTATGAATTATGATAGTATTTAAATTATCATTATGCATTGTAAGAATAAGATCTAGTTTATTGGAGCTTTTTTTCTCCCAACCAATATGTCGGATAATAATTTCATTTTGCATAAAAATGTATATTGCTTTGCTTTTTATATAAAGTTTTCTGCAATCACAAAACATTTATAACTTTGGGTCTGCTTGAAGGGTAAAATATAAGTAAAAGCTCAATGCATTCCATATTGCACTTGTAATACATTGTAAATGACTAGTTACGCTTCGAACCCCGAGTGCGACAAAAAATCCTAGACTTGGATCAAATACAATCGAAAAAGTGAAAACAAAGACCGTAAATTTTAATGCATTTCTTAAGTTTCTTGCAGCGATATCGTGCTCCTTAGTCGTTTGCATGTTCATGGTTGCTTGCATAATAATGATATAATGCTTCAGTTTTAACTCCCATACAAAACTTTAGTGTTAGACATTGATTGTGATACTGGGGCACAAAGTCCTCCTCATTGTAGTAATCCTATTTTTAACTAGTCTTTAAGCAAAAAATAGACTGAAAACCGGAATAAATTAGTATATAAGAATAAAACTGAATAAAACACTGCGTTGCATTGAATAAACTGGTAGTACACCTTTAAAATATATACTATATGTTCTTAAAAGCGTGGAAACTAATAAGTAAATGCTAAGACGAATATTATATTGGAAATTTTGCAATGCATTGTTATTTATAAAATTGAATATTATAGTGGACGAGTAAACTAGACTGGTTACATTTTTTACATAATTCTAGATGTTATATTTTTTGAGCTTTACTTTTACATTGTATGTGCTTCGGCGTTTTCACAGCTTGATATATTTAATTTTTCAAGCGTTGAAGTAAGTATGCCACCTAAAAATAAATGGAAAATAGAATAAGACATCGCATAAAAAGAATGCAAAGAAAAATGTATAGAAAATATTATAATAATGGCTACGGGTTTCTGAAAAATGTATACAATATTTCATTTAAAAAACTATTAATATTTTTACATGTATGTTAAACTCAACGTCTATAAATAGAGGAAAGAGTTCCGTTCCATTGTTAGTACCTTCGTAACATTAAACTAAACATTAAAATTTTGATTGAGAAAGTTTAGGAGAATTACAACTTTCCTAACTTATTTTTAATTCTGTCAATGCATGCGCCCTTTCCCTGATTTAAACTAAAAGAGTACAAGTTTAAGGCAATGCAAAAAATAAGTCATATTGTTCAGTTCAAACTGCTGGAAATACAAAGAACAAAGAAACAACGTCCTACCATGAAGCAGAGAAAGTTGTGATTTTTTAAAGGTTATTGGCTTTTTCCATTAAATCACCATTTTACTAGACATTACCGCAACCTGTCACACAACCGTGTAGTAAGCGTAGGTGTATAATTTTAGACAAAACTGTTTAGGTCTTATATACAGCAATATATAGCAATATTTTTTTGTATATATAGCAATAAATTAAAAGCAAAAATAAATTGTTCAGAATTCTCTCCAACAAGCATTAAACAAGAATATTGGGTTGACACATATGTTTCTAATATATATAAATTGAGAAAATGTAATAGTGTAAAACGAAACCCACAAAAGTCAGGTGGGAAATAATATAAATGTAATGGCCAAAAAGACAAGGCATGAAACAGACAGGCAGAAGTCCGGTTCAGATTTGAATACAAATTATTAAATACTACCAGCCTGTGTACTTGTACTTCACTGGCATTTTCAGGCAACGACAGAAAGTATTCCGCTTGAAATTCATGGTATTGGAAATAATACAAATTGACATTACTTTCACTGCCGCAACTATGTCTGCACTATCACCGATTTCGTTTAGCTGGTAACAGACAGAACCTGAATGCAATTTTAAATGAATGAAGCATAAGCTATGCATATAATATTCAGTGCATTCCAGAGCAAGCTAGCATCATTTCCCCCGTGAGATTTGGCTTCTACATGATTCTCTTGTCTGCTGTCTTTCCTTGTGTGAAATTCACCGCATCATTTTTTGCATAACATATTCTGCCTGCACAGCATTTGCGTTCTTGTATACTATAATACCATCTGCAAAACTGCTGAATAGAGAGTATTCAACCAAATATTTACATAATATTTTTTTTGCAAAAAGTAGTATTACAACTTTTCCTCCATTTTTAATGAATCATCAAATATTTAAAAGACCAAAAGAGCACTTTGGTGGTGCTGTGTAGTGCACAGTCCTGATTTTCCGGAGCACCATTTTCCCTTTGCTAAATAATTTGAATGAAACGACATTGAAATCACGTCGAGTAAAAATGGTCAGGTTCTCCGGTTGACTTGAAATAAAAGATACCTGCTGTCGTGATGAAATCTGCTTTGAATAATTTATCAGTAAACGTACATTTACAACAGTTTTTACGGAAAATACTTTCTCTGAATCCTGAAGGCTTAAAAGCAAACAGTTTGACGCAAGAAGAACTTTATCTTTTAAATGCTACAGTACTTTTCATAGTATTATCACGTAATAGGTGATTATATAACTACACGCTTATTGTTCACTGAGCAAATTAGTTAATGTAAAATAGTACAAATGAAATCTCTGTATGAATTGGATGAATATAAAAACACATTATGGGAAAGTGTAGATTATGTCAGCTTATTACAAGCATTCAACTTGATTCAAATAAAAACACACCAGTAGAATAAAACTGAACAACAAAGAACAACGATAGTATCATGCCATGATAATTATCGTGGCAGTCTTGGCACCTTTTCCAGGTTCGTTCTCTCGTATAGCTTTTGTTATCACCAAAATAAAACAATACAAATAAAACGTAACAATAAAACAGGGAAAGTGATTATATGAAGCATTATGTGGAGAGTAACAAATATGTGTTTTATTTTGTTATAAAACAAAATACTTGCCCGGAGAAAAATGATGTGGAAATGTGAACAAGTAAGATAGCAAGGTAATAATGGTGAAAGCGACGACGTTGTGATGAGTTGTGAAATTTCCAGTCAATTCTCCTCTCCACTCTCCCAAGACAGCCATGATGAAAAATAAAATAAATGCTGTTGTAAATTCACTGTGGCAAGTGGCAGGAGCACTGGCAGTAATTTTGACGCTTTGTAAAGTTTACTGCACGCCAAATATATACCACATGATCTGTTACCAACACCGCTGCGCTGCTCTGCTGACTTTTCTCTTTTCACTCTATTTATTCACTTCTTTTCTCAGATTTTCATTTAATTTATTACTACTTTTACACAAGTCGTGAAAACGTGAACTATGCGAGAACGTTTGTGGTTTGGTTTGCTCTTGTAAACTCCCATAAACTAAAATTCTCAACAACTTTTTCCCGACCCGAAAACACTGAAGAGTTTAAGTATATGGTAGACTCTACTATCATTTCATAGACTGAGGAAACAGGCATACGCAGCAGAATAAAAGGAAATAAAGAGTTTCCCAAAAATAGCATTTTACTCTTCTTCCACAAAAGCAGCAAAATTCCCACTCTTTTGTTCTATAAAATGATATGACTGCTGTAGTAATGAACACAAACCAGAACGTCTGGTGTCTGTGTGTGCGCGCGTGGTTGTGGTGGATGGATGGATGGATGGTGAATAGGAGTAGAGAAAGAAGCAGAACATCCATCTATTTGGCGGTACCGCTTTCCCCTTCATTCATTCTGTTTCAAACAAGAGCAGCGGAAGAGCGAAGGGAAATAGACGAGGAGTCGATGAAGAAAAGGAAATGGAGTTGATTACATTCTTGACACTGACACCTTTTACAATTATATTGTATGTTCTTGTCCCCCTTACGAATAAAAACCTATTTCTCAGTCCTCATGTCATTCATATTGTTCATTTTAGTAGTCAGTCTCACTAGTCAAGTTCATCATGTAAGAATTCGTCAAGCTTTTACTAAAATAAAGGAATTTATAAAAGGCGATTGCTTGGCAGTAAAAGGTGATGATGGCGATGACTATTAGTATTCAATGTGTATTTGGAAGTGATCACGATGATGGCTGACTGAGGAGTTGGTTGATGTGTTGGAAGGGAGAATAACAGAGAAACATTAGTGACAACTTAGGGGTTTCTGACCATAATGGAGGTTCATTTTACTCTGTCTTTTACACGAGAAAATGTGATGAATTTTGTGGAGGTGATGATGTGAGCATGATGATGGGGATGATGGAGCGTGACGCTTCTGTTCAAGGAGAAAGGAAGGAAACGCCATTTGTTTTCTCTATATGTAATGTTGAATATATGTAGAATGTATAGGCACATATCATGTTACGTTTTATGATGTAGACAGTCGGGAGTGTAATTGAGATAAAGAAAGCAGCGGCAAAGGAAATTGGGCCTCCTTAATAATGAAGATACGAGTATGGAACGCTCTTTGAAGCTATATTCTGTTACACCAAATATCGCATATATCCCGCTTTGCAGACAGGAAACGGAAATTTTCGACGATATTTTTCTTGAATAAAGTGACATAATATTTAATATAGGCTCAAAGTTATAGATATAGAATGCAATATGCTGGGTGACTTGTGTTCCTGAAATGTGATCGCGTTTGTACG